>CANDYQ010000104.1:0-40509 GCA_947425015.1 Pterostichus niger
GCTTCTAGGACCTCAGGCTAAACGTATATTTAATGAAAATCCCCAAAATGTTCATTAGTATGAAAGATAATTAACTCTAAGGGTGGTTTTTTATATCTCCGAAATTAAGGGTTGTAGGGAAAAAAGTTTCAACCAAAAGCTGTAGAGAATAAAAAAAGAAATAACTTTTATTTGAAAGAATTTTTCAAATAATGTCTAGTTTCGATGGAAATTGCTAATATTTCACCGTAATTGTTAGTTCAAATTTTCGACACATAAAGTGGTGACGCCACTGAAATCACACAACAAAATTCGAAACTTTATTAATAATAAAAAAATTAAAAAATTGAGCTAACAACGTTATCTCCCTAAATAGATATCGTCGATTTCGAAAATTCTACTGAAAAAATTAATTAAGCCATAGTTTTTGCGTAAATTTCTAATTAATAATTTATTAATCACAGTAGGAAGTATGTCAAACTAAAGTGAACCCTAAATACATGTAACATTAGATAAAAAATCGAATACAATACAGGAACAGAACTTCATAATAAAGCAATAGTTTTTTAATTTTTTTTCAAAACTATGAGGTTTTGTAATGAAATGTTTCAAATAAAAGTAGCTTATAATTTTATTCTCTACAGCTTTTAGTTGAAACATTTTTCTCTACAACCCTTAACTTCGGAGATACAGAAAACTACCCTTAAAGTGAAATATCTACCCTACTAATGAATATTTTGGCCTTGTTCCCGGTTCCACATCGAATATGAGGCCGTAGAACATGCATGCAAAATTTCAGCGCGATCGGAGATACTTTAATTTATTGATAAAACAGATGGCATCGATTTGAAACCCCTAATTTGTACCGATATGTACTATTTCGCTGAAATTTTGCATGCATGTTCTACGGCCTCATATTCGATGCGAAATTCGCGGACGACCCCAAATTTTGCATTGGTAGGGTAGATATTTCACTTTAAGGGTGGTTTCTCGTATCTCCGAAGTTAAGGGTTGTAGAGAAAAATGTTTCAACCAAAAGCTGTAGAGAATAAAAAAAGAAACAACTTTTATTTGAAAGATTTTATCAAATACTTTCTAGATTTTGAAAAAAACTGAAAAAACTATCATGTTTTTTTGCAGTTGTGTTACGGTTTTGTATGCGATATTAAGTCTTAAATTATATTTACTTAAGGTTCATATTAGTTTGACATGCATCCTATAAGAATTTTTAAAACATTAATTAGTAATTTACCCAAAAACTAAGGCCCAAATAATTTTTAACTAGAACTTTCTAATTCAACGATATCGAATTAGGGAGATAACATTGTTATCTCAATTTTTATTATTTTTTACATATAATAAAGCTTCGATTTCGCTGAAAATTTTTATTAAGTTTTTAGGACCTCAGGCTAAATGTATATTTAATGAAAATCTCCTAAATTTTCATTAGTATAAAAGATAATTAACTCTAAGGGTGTTTTTTTTATATCTCCGAAGTTAAGGATTGTAGGGAAAAAAGTTTCAACCAAAAGTTGTAGAGAATAAAAAAGGAAACAACTTTTATTTGAAAGAATCTTTCAAATAAAGTCTAGTTTCGATGGAAATTGCTAATATTTTAACGTTATTGTTAGTTCCAATTATCGACACATAAAGTGGTGACGCCACCGAAATCACACAACAAAATCTGACAATAGTAATTTCAGTGGCGTCACCACTTTGTGTGACACAAAGCTGAACTAAAAATCACATTCATAATTTAGCGATTTATGCCAAAACTAGAGGTTATTTGAAGAAATTTTTCAAATAAGAATTGTTTCTTGCATTTTTCTCTACATCTTTTGGTTGAAACTATTTTCTATTCAAGTCTTAATTTCGGTGATACAAAAAACTACCCTTAAAGTGAATTATCTTTTATACTAATAAAAATTTAGGAGATTTTCATAAAATATACATTTAACCTGAGGTCCTAAAAGCTTAATAAAAAATTTCAGCAAAATCGAAGGGTTATTAATAATAAAAAATAATAAAAATTGAGATAACAATGTTATCTCCTTAATTCGATATCGTCGATATCGTCGATCTCGAAAATTCTACTGAAAAAATTAATTAAGCCATAGTTTTTGCGTAAATTACTAATTAATATTTTATTAATCACAATAGGATGAATGTCAAACTAAAGTGGACCCTAAATACATGTAACATTAGATAAAAAATCGAATACAATACAGAAACAGAGCTTCATAATAAAGCAATAGTTTTTTGAATTTTTTTCAAAACTATGAGGTTTTTTAATGAAATGTTTCAAATAAAAGTAGCTTATTATTTTATTCTCTACAGCTTTTGGTTGAATCTTTTTTCTCTACAACCCTTAACTTCGGAGATACAGAAAACCACCCTTAAAGTGAAATATCTACCCTACTAATGAATATTTTGGCCTCGTTCCCGGTTCCGCATCGAATATAAAGCCCTAGAACATGCATGCAAAATTTCAGCGCGATCGGAGATACTTTAATTTAGAAGGAAAACAGATCGTAAGGCAGTCCATCGATTTGAAACGCTTAATTTGTACCGATATATGCTATTTCGCTGAAATTTTGCATGCATGTTCTACGGCGTCATATTTGATGCGAAGTCCGCGGACGACCCCAAAATTTGCATTAGTAGGGTAGATATTTCACTTTAAGTGTGGTTTCTCGTATCTCCGAAGTTAAGGGTTGTAGAGAAAAATGTTTCAACCAAAAGCTGTAGGGAATTAAATAATATTTATCTTTTATTTGAAAGGTTTTATCAAATACTTTCTAGATTTTGAAAAAAACTTAAAAAACTATCATGTTTTTTTTGCAGTTGTAATACGGTTTTGTATGCGTTATTAAATCTTAAATTATATTTACTTAAGGTTCATATTAGTTTGACATCCATCCTATAAGAATTTTTAAGACATTAATTGTTTATTTTTCTTTTAAAATAAATTATTTGTAAACTAAAAATATGTTTTAAATGTTTATTTTACAAAATAATTTATGTATCGTATTTGCTCCATGCTTTCAGAGCCATCTCTTGATATAAACAATGAACTCATTTATAACCTAATTTAATTAAAGAAATGTCATTGACAGATGTGTGATGTTTTAAGTATTTTCGATTTTTTTTTATTAATTTTAAGGGTGAAATTATGTTTCAGGGGTTATTAAGAGTATTTAGAAACTGGAGCAAATGTTGACAATATTTTATTTTTAGGTTTTCTGTAAGTATTTACATATTTTACAACTCTTACTGCAATTGAACATTTCTCTCACTGATTTCTGTTTAGTTTTTAGATTTACAAGCATGAGTATGTCGTGTCCTCCACATTCGGAAATATTTGCTGATTCTAGAAAACGAAACTAGTTACCAGGACTTCAGAACCAATTTCATTAGATGATATATTTAAAATGGTGTTTGTTGACAAATCATTAAAGTCTTCTGCTGATATGAGAGCAGGACATGCTGCAAATATGGTAAATATAGCTCTGGCAGCACATTTAGCAGCAGGTAATGTTAGATTTATTTATATTTATAAATATTTATTGGTTTAATGACATATCTAAAGATACACGCCTAGCTGTCAAATTGAAATTTTTCATTTGGCTAAAAGCTAATAGTTTTAAAGTTAAATTTTTTATGAAAGAAAAATTCGGATGACGCCTGGATTCGAACCAGGGACCCTCCGCTTGCCGGGCAGAGATGTTAACCGCTACACCACGTCACCTGTGTCCGACGTATGGCTTTTCTTTCATAAAAAATTTAACTTTAAAATTATCTTCATTACTGTACGTTCAGTCGAAGTCATATGTTAAAAATTAGTTCGTGGAATGATTCCCCATAAATCAGAACTGTGTCGCTGTAGACGAAACCCGTTGTCAATGCCTATCATAGATATAGGAGTCTTTGGGATCGATGCTACGTTAGACACTATGAAAGAAGAATTCGGTTGAAGCCATACGTCGGACACAGGTGACGTGGTGTAGCGGTTAACATCTCTGCCCGGCAAGCGGAGGGTCCCTGGTTCGAATCCAGGCGTCATCCGAATTTTTCTTTCATAAAAAATTTAACTTTAAAATTATCTTCATTACTGTACGTTCAGTCGAAGTCATATGTTAAAAATTAGCTAATAGTTGTTTATGTTACTTCGTCAAATATTACAAATATAGACCCTGTAGCATATTTAGTATTAGGAAATGTTAGATTTATTCATAATTTGTTCATATTTATTAGTTTAATGACATTTGTAAAATTGCACGCCTTGCTGTCAAACTGGAATATTTTTGTTACAATCTATTCATTTCATAGAGATATAGATATTAATTTAAAAATACGAGTATGTTTTATAACGTTCTATTTTTTATATAATCAAGTAGGAATATATATAGTTGTCTTCTGTTATAATAATAATTATAAAAAGAAATGTCAATCTATTCAATGTGTTCAATATTCAATGCGTGCATTATTATTTAATTACATATAAAATTACAACAAATTGGCGACGAGGTGAACTATTACTAATTTTTTATTTTTTTGACGATTTTATTGAATCTATTCGAACTCAGAAACAAGGAAGTCAACTCAACTATGGATGCAAATCAGTTTACTCAGCTACTGAATGTTTTCAGAGAGAGTCAAAATCAACTACTTGAACAATTATTGACGGCACAGAATAAAGATAACAGTTCAACTACACATCATGGGACAGCCTTGCTTACAACATTCGAAAATTTCAACCCTAACAAAGAGAATTTCAAATTGTATCGACAACGGTTTGAAAATTACTTAAATATGAAAAGGGTGCTCCATGACGAAACCATCTCCAGACAAATGCTGTTAAATTCAATAGGTTCTACCCACCACAAATTACTTGTATCTTTAGTGTCTCCAAGACAGCCTACAGACTTAAAATATAATGAAATAACAGAAGCTTTAGAGAAACACTTGTGCCCTAAAAAGAATGTTTTAGTAATTCAACACAGATTTCTGTCAATTTACCAAAATGAAAATCAATCAATTGCAGATTACGTTGCTTTACTTCGATCAGACATTAATGAATGTATGTTTATTTCATCATGTGACTGTAAAGTCAGTATTGCTGATACATTTCTTCGTACTCAATTTATCCGAGGAATCCGTGACAATACAATTCGAGAGCAAATACTTCAATCTGAACTATCTAACTTTGAAGAAATTGTTGAAAAAGCACTGACATTAGAAGCATCTAAAATTGACAGCCGTGAACTTGGTTTAAAACAACCAGCAGTTTCAAATTCATTCAACTCTGCAGAAGAAGTTAACAAAGTGTCTAATTCACGTCAATATAAAAAAAATGACAAACAAAATCAGAAGGGTAAAAACGATTCACAGTCATACCAAACAAGATCTAAGTCAAGAATTGATTACCACCGTCTAGGAATTAGCGGCTTATGTATTCGATGTGGTCGTAATAACCATAAAGCCAGCGATTGCCGCACCGACCCTAAATCTCTTCACTGCAAATCATGTGGACGAACAGGACATGTACAGCGAGTTTGTATCCGTTCTCTAATTACCGCAGAAAAGAAATCTGCTAATTCGACTAACACCATAGAAGAGCATGCTACTAATCCTCAAGCTTATGGAATCAACCAAATCATCGATATTTTTGAACATCAACGCACCAGTAATGCCGATTCAGAAAAATATTTTGTTACAGTTGAAATTGAAGGTCGATTACAGAAATTTGAAGTCGATTCAGGCGCAGGTTTTACTCTACTTCCTCATTCACAGTATCAACATCTTCAACTTGGCGTTGAAATGGAAAAGCCTCAAATTGCTTTCCGTTCATATACCAACAACGTTTTTGTACCTGAAGGAAAACTCAATGTGTCAGTTCGCTACAAGAACACTACTTCAAAGGAAGAAATATATATCGTTCCAGATGATTTTTCGCCATTATTAGGTAGAACATGGATACGTCATTTAGGAATCGATCTCGAAGAGCTTGATCACTCAAAGCGAAGCTACACACATCAAATTTGTACAGTGGATCCAGTACCAGAACTCGTTAGGAAATATGCTTCAATTTTTGAGCAAAAAGTCGGCTGTATACCAGACATAACATGCTCTCTTTATCTCCGAGAGAACTCTAAAGCTGTTTTCATACGCGAACGTGACGTTCCATACGCCCTTAGGGAAAAAGTTGAAAAAGAACTTGACTCACTAGAAGCGGATGGAATCATTTCTAAAGTAAACCACAGTGATTGGGGATCTCCATTGGTTATTGTTCCCAAGCCAGATGGAAACGTACGTTTGTGCGTAGATTACAAGATTGCAGTTAATCCTCAGCTCAAATCTGCACACTACCCGATTCGACGAATTGATGAAATTTTAAACAGTTTACGTAATTCTTCATATTATTGTCGTCTAGATTTATACAAAGCATACTTACACATAAATATGGATGAGGAAGCTCGTTCTATTCAAACCATCTCCACTCATAGAGGTACTTATCGGATGAATCGTCTGTCTTTTGGAATAAAAACTGCACCCAGCGAATTTAATCGAATCCTAGATCAAATCCTCCAAGGATTAGATGGTACTCTATCATACTTTGACGACATAATAATTTATGGACGTTCCAGAGAAGAATGCCAGCTTCATCTCGAACAATGTCTTAAACGACTTCAAAAATACAATTTACACTTAAATAAAAGTAAGTGCGAATTTTTCAAAACTGAAATTCAATACTTAGGATATAATTCGCTATAATCAAATTTCAAAATGTCCGAAGAAGATTAAGGCAATTGTCGAAATGTCAAGACCAAAGAACGCCGATGAACTGCGACGATTTCTTGGAATGGTTACCTATTATTCAAGATTTATTCGTAATTGTTCAACACTGACTTACGCATTAAGGAAGCTTCTACATAAATCATCGAAATTTTATTGGTCCAGTTCCTGTGAAGCTGCTTTCATTCGACTCAAAAATGAGATTACCAGTGAAAATGTACTAACACCCTATGACCCAAACCTTCCTTTAATTGTTACTTCTGATGCCAGTCCTACCGGTATTGCAGGAATACTCTCACACAATATCAACGGTCAGGAAAGACCAATAGCATTCGCATCCAGATCTCTAACAACTGCAGAACAAAATTATAGTCAACTTGATAGAGAAGCTTTAGCAATTGTTTTTGCGGTAAGTCATTTTTATATGTACTTGTATGGACAAAAATTTCAATTAGTCACCGACAATCAACCACTGACTCGAATTTTTCATCAATCTTCAAAACTACCATCTATGACTTCAGCCCGACTGTTAAGATATGCATCGTTTTTGTCTGGTTTTGACTATGAAACCAAATACAAAAAAGGTTCAGATAACACCAATGTTGACTGCCTTTCTAGAGCTCCTATTCAACAAACACAACAAACAATGGATGTAATTATTAATCAAGAAGTACATCAGATCTGTATTTCAACTATTTTTCAAATTTCTTCTAGTAAAATCACGGTTGAATGCATTGCTCGTGAAACGGATAATGATAAAATATTATCTAAAATAAAAAATGATTTAATAAATAATAGATCAAACAATGAGTATACACTCGATAGTGGTATTCTATTTAAAGGACAACGAGTTGTCGTACCACAATGTCTCCAAGCTACTGTTCTCGAAGAACTACACAGTGTACATATGGGCATCTCAAAAATGAAACAGCTAGCACGAAGATATTGCACATGGTCAGGTATCGATCGTGATATCGAAGGGATAGTAAAATCATGTGAGGCTTGTGCCCTTACAAAGTCCAATCCTGTCAAAGCACCGTTACACTCGTGGGATGAGCCACAAGAAAATTGGGATCGAATACACATGGACTATGCAGGCCCGTGTGAAGGAAAATATCTTCTAATTATAGTAGACGCCAAATCAAAATGGACAGAAGTACGAATAGCCAACGAAGCTCCTACTTCATCTAAAACCATCGAACTTCTTGAAAATGTATTCACAACACATGGATATCCCAGAATATTGGTTTCTGACAATGCCACAATTTTTACAAGCGAATATTTTAAAGAATATTGTACTTCAAATGGTATTATGCAGAAGTTTAGTGCTCCAGGTCATCCGGCAACAAATGGTCTCGCGGAACGTAATGTTCAAACCATTAAGAACCGCCTAAAAGCCATGCAAGATGAATCAATATCCCTACAAAAGAAAATTCAGACAATATTGCTGATATATAGAGCTACTCCACTTGCTGAAGGGAAATCACCAGCAGAGTTATATCTCAGAAGAAACCTGCGAATTCGACTCGATGCTATTAAGCCTTATAAAGAGACTCAACGTTCGACCTTTATTCCTGGTACTCGTTCATTCAACATTGGTGATAGAGTACAATCACGCTACTATTCAAATTCGAAATTAATCTGGCGTTTTGGCACAGTTCTCAAAAAATTTGGTAACCTTCATTATCTCATCAAATTAGACGAGGGTTTTGTTTACAAACGACATGTAGATCAATTAAGAGCCACAAGTGTACACAAAAAGTCTGTAACTTCCGAGTCAGACGTTAAACCACCTGAAGATGAAACTACTCATCCAGAGTCTTCAATGAATCAACATTATGAATATGTGCAAGTCCAATTACCACAAGAAGTAGCACCTCCACAACTTGAACTTCAACCACAAGTCGATCAGCCTCAGCCAGAAGTAAACCAACCACAAGAGCTCCCACGTCCACGACGATCTGAACGTTTTCATCGACCTCCAGCTTATTTACAAAATTATGTTGTTCGCTGAAAATTGTATTGCATTTGCTAAAAATCTAAAATTTTATATTCTAGGGTTGTTATTCAAGTGGGAGAGAATTGTTACAATCTATTCATTTCATAGAGATATAGATATTAATTTAAAAATACGAGTATGTTTTATAACGTTCTATTTTTTATATAATCAAGTAGGAATATATATAGTTGTCTTCTGTTATAATAATAATTATAAAAAGAAATGTCAATCTATTCAATGTGTTCAATATTCAATGCGTGCATTATTATTTAATTCCATATAAAATTACAACAATTTTAATTTGTTTTTATCTCAGAAACTATTGATGCTATCAGTTTAAATATTGAATATTTGGGCCTTAGATTACATCTAATATTAGAAAATGTCATATTTATTTATAGTATTATCTATATTTTAGATATTTTCAAAGAAAGGACAAGAACAGAAAAATAGTCACCATTGCGCCTGTCCAAAAGTATTGATCAAGTTAAGTATCGGGAGTGCAGAACCCCGCAGATTCATGCTGATAAATGCCGGACACCGGTAGCTTCGATGGCCGATCAGGTGAGTACGATTTTTGCGGTGAAATTTTTTTTAACCCAAATCAAATAAATGTTTAATAAAAGATTTTTATTTCATTATTTCCTGCAGACTTTAATTAAAGTATTTTTTGATTGGGCATTTCATATTCGAAATAATTGTACATTTGCATGATGCATTAATTAGTAAATATTTCTTTATTTAAGGGTTGAATCGAAAAAAGTTTCATATAAAATATCCTTATATTAATATTATCTACAGGTTGTGTTTGAACCTTTTTCCTGTACAACCCCTAACTACGGAGATACAAACAACCCCCTTTAAAGTGATATAACTTTTGTACTAATTGAAAATTGGGGGTCGTCCGTGGGCGCCGCACTCAGTATTTAGCCCTAGAAGCTGCATGCAAAATTTCAGCGAAATCGAATATATCGTCATTAATTAGGCTTTTCAAAACCAAAGGTTAACCCTTGCCACTTTTTTCGACTAATTTTTAAACTATTTCCCATCGCGCTGAAATTTTGCATGCAGCTTCTAGGGCTAAATACTAAGTGCGGAGCTCGCGGACGACCCCCGATTTTTAATTAGTACAAATGTTATTTAACTTTAAGGGTGGTTTTTTGTATCTCCGAAGTTAGGGGTTGTACAGGAAAAAAGTTCAAACAAAAGTTGTAGAGAATGAAAAAATAAGCAACTCTTATTTGAAACATTTTATTAAATAATGTCTGAATTTTGAAATAATAACTAAAAACTGTTTACCCCATCTGACGCCCGCTTACAGTGTTGTATGCGATATTGCATCTTACGTGACATGTACTTAAGGTTCACTTTCGTATCAAGTTAGGTTCTAATACAAGATATCTCTGTGTGTTTATTTAGGTAGCTTCAAAATCAACTCGGACAGCTTTCCTGCAGCATCTCTGCGCTTGGAATCTTCTTCTGCGTCCTCTTCACACCTGGACACGTCCCCTGATGTTTTATCTTCAAGTTCAACAATTTAGTTTAAGTTCGTTTGTTTGTATATTACCATAACCACATTAATTATGTTAAAATCTCAAAAACTATTTGACATATTGCTTCAATTGTTAAAAATACGAACTCGACAGGATATTTAGCATTAGATTAAGGTATTTTTAATCAAATTTTATAGATATTTATTGGTTTTATAACATATTTAAAAATGGCCGATTGGAATATTTTATTTTGTTCATATTTTAATTACTGTTTACTTCAGTGCATCAATTGTTGCAAATATGGACTCTTGGGGATATTTAGCATTAGATTAAGTTATAATTATTTATATTTTATTGATATTTATTGGTTTTATAACATATTTAAAAATGGCTGACAAGTTACCAAATTGGAATATTTTATTTTGTTAATATTTTATTTATTATTTACTTTATTGCATCAATTGTTGCAAATATGAACTCTTGAGGATATTTAGCATTAGATTAAGTTATAATTATTTATATTTTATTGATATTTATTCATTTTATAACATATTTAAAAATGGCTGATTTGCTGTCAGATTGGAATATTTTATTTTGTTAATATTTTAATTACTGTTTACTTCAGTGCATCAATTGTTGCAAATATGGACTCTTGGGGATATTTAGCATTAGATTAAGTTATAATTATTTATATTTTATTGATATTTATTGGTTTTATAACATATTTAAAAATGGCTGACAAGTTACCAAATTGGAATATTTTATTTTGTTAATATTTTATTTATTATTTACTTTATTGCATCAATTGTTGCAAATATGAACTCTTGGGGATATTTAGCATTAGATTAAGTTATAATTATTTATATTTTATTGATATTTATTCATTTTATAACATATTTAAAAATGGCTGATTTGCTGTCAGATTGGAATATTTTATTTTGTTAATAATTTAATTACTGTTTACTTCAGTGCATCAATTGTTGCAAATATGGACTCTTGGGGATATTTAGCATTAGATTAAGTTATAATTATTTATATTTTATTGATATTTATTGGTTTTATAACATATTTAAAAATGGCTGACAAGTTACCAAATTGGAATATTTTATTTTGTTAATATTTTATTTATTATTTACTTTATTGCATCAATTGTTGCAAATATGAACTCTAGGGGATATTTAGCATTAGATTAAGTTATAATTATTTATATTTTATTGATATTTATTGGTTTTATAACATATTTAAAAATGGCTGACAAGCTACCAAATTGGAATATTTTATTTTGTTAATATTTTATTTATTATTTACTTTATTGCATCAATTGTTGCAAATATGAACTCTTGAGGATATTTAGCATTAGATTAAGTTATAATTATTTATATTTTATTGATACTTATTCATTTTATAACATATTTAAAAATGGCTGATTTGCTGTCAGATTGGAATATTTAATTTTCTTAATATTTTAATAACTATTTACTTTATTATGTCAATTGTTGTAAATATGGACTCTGGAGGATATTTAGCATAAGATTAAGTTATAATTGTTTATATTTTATTGATATTTATTGATTTTATAACATATTTAAAAATGTAGGAAATGTTGTGAATATGTTTATTTATCTCAATATATATATTTAATTTAAATATAAAATGACTATACCTTGTATTCAATTTGAAAATACCAATATTAAATCTTAAATTATATTTACTTAAGGTTCATATTAGTTTGACATCCACCCTATAAGAATTTTTAAGACATTAATTAGTAATTTACCCAAAAACTAAGGCCCAAATAATTTTTTAACTAGAATTTTCTAAATCAACGGTATCGAATTAGGGAGATAACATTGTTATCTCAATTTTTATTATTTTTTACAAATAATAAAGCTTCGATTTCGCCGAAATTTTTTATTAAGCTTCTAGGATCTCAGGCTAAATGTATATTTAATGAAAATCCCCTAAATTTTTATTAGTATAAAAGATAATTCTTTTTAAGGGTGGTTTTTTATATCTCCGAAATTAAGGGTCGTAGGGAAACAAGTTTCAACCAAAAGCTGTAGAAAATAAAAGAAGAAACTAGTTTTAGTTGAAAAGCTTAATAAAAAATTTCAGCAAAATCGAAGGGTTATTAATAATAAAAAATAATAAAAATTGAGATAACAATGTTATCTCCCTAAGTCGATATCGTCGATTTCGAAAATTCTACTGAAAAAATTAATTAAGCCATAGTTTTTGCGTAAATTTCTATTAATTATTAATCACAATAGGATGAATGTCAAACTAAAGTGGACCCTAAATACATGTAACATTAGATAAAAAATCGAATACAATACAGAAATAGAGCTTCATAATAAAGCAATAGTTTTTTGAATTTTTTTCAAAACTATGAGGTTTTTTAATGAAATGTTTTAAATAAAAGTAGCTTATTATTTTATTCTCTAAAGCTTTTGATTGAAACTTTTTTCTCTACAACCCTTAACTTCGGAGATACAGAAAACCACCCTTAAAGTGAAATATCTACCCTACTAATGAATATTTTGGCCTCGTTCCCGGTTCCGCATCGAATATAAAGCCCTAGAACATGCATGCAAAATTTCAGCGCGATCGGAGATACTTTAATTAAAGAAGGAAATAAGATGGTAAGGCTATAATAGTCCATGGATTTTAAACACCTAATTTGTACCGATATATGCTATTTCGCTGAAATTTTGCATGCATGTTCTACGGCGTCATATTCGATGCGAAATCCGCGGACGACCCCAAATTTTGCATTAGTAGGGTAGATATTTCACTTTAAGGGTGGTTTCTCGTATCTCCGAAGTTAAGGGTTGTAGAGAAAAATGTTTCAACCAAAAGCTGTAGAGAATAAAAAAAGAAACAAATTTCAGCAAAATCGAAGGGTTATTAATAATAAAAAATAATAAAAATTGAGATAACAATGTTATCTCCCTAATTCGATATCGTCGATTTCGAAAATTCTACTGAAAAAATTAATTAAGCCATAGGTTTTGCGTAAATTTCTAATTAATATTTTATTAATCACAATAGGATGAATGTCAAACTAAAGTGGACCCTAAATACATGTAACATTAGATAAAAAATCGAATACAATACAGAAGCAGAGCTTCATAATAAGTTTTGTTGTGTCAACGAAAGTTAGCAAGTCGGCGGAATAACCTAGCTTGTATGAAAGCAATTATGAATTTAAATTAATAAAAAACAAGGGAAAAGAATCAAATTTGTTACTATTTATATTTCAATCATTTAAAAAATAAATAAATGTTTAATTTTTCAGATAAATTCATCAGACTGTCTTCCAACATCAATATGCATTCTGTGTCAAGAAAAACTTCGCCAATTCTACGAATTCAAATTAATGTGTCTGCATTCCAATGTCCTGCTCAACCGATACAAGAAAGATCTAACAGCATCAACGAACCTCTTGGGCGACTTCCGGAAAAAATACAGCACAGTCTTCGCCAACTTAGACATCAAACAAGAAGTGGACAAACCTAATGAAGCGGAAATCCTAGAAAGGTCTTCACAGTCTAAACCAAACAACTTTACCGAAACAGTGGACGAAGAATCACAGAATGTGATCCCACAGAGAAAAATAAGACTGAAGGAAAAAGCCGAAACAATTCCAGAAAAAGAAGACAGTCACTCGTATGATGGTTTCCCGGAAACGAGTCTGGAATTGGATGTAGAGGAAGTCGAAGATGTGTTGATTAATTGGGAAATAAATAAATGTGAAGCCAGGTAATATGTGTTTTCTGAAATCGTCAAGAAAATGCCTACTTTCCTGACGCATTTTAGTCAGGAAAGTAAGTGTTTACCTGACTCAAATAAATAAACTAAATAACTAAAAAAATTCATAAGATTTTTATTTATTTTTATCAATAGTATTAATACTAAATATACAATTGCTTAAATTACTAAAATTTATGTATGACACTGGCGAATTTGAAGCTAAGTTTATTGGAGATTCAGTAAATAAAATAAGCAAGTAGCACATTTGCTAACAAATTATTTTGCTTTTTCCAATCCATGAAAATTTCATACTCTTTATCATATCGGTCTTTGGACTTGCTCGGTAATAAATTTTCAACAGCCGCAGTTGCTTGATTTAAGATTTCAGGAGGAGTACTTGAAAATACCGCCTCATACTCATTTTCATCTATATTTTCCAACATTATAAAGAAATCTTCTCTGTCAACAATATTACTTTTGACACAAATATATTCAATAGATTTTTCACATAAGATATTGTTTTCAACAACTTTTGTTATCACCTTGGATATGTAGTTTGCTGCCAATATGATTCTTACCAAAAAATTAAACATTTTGAACTACGAAAACTGCAGGAAAATAGACTACGGCTTATTGCAAATAAATTTCTGCAGGGCCGAATGATTTCTAATGTTCCAATAATTATTCTGACATATTTCTAAAACTGTGGCCTTTCCCCAAAGAATTCCTACAGTCCCTATAATCATTCTGAAGTCCCTGAAAACATTCTGACATATTTCTAAGACTATGGACTTTCCATAAAAAAATAATACAGTCTGTAAAAAAATTCTGAAGTCTCTGAAAACATTCGGACATATTTCTACGTCTATGGACTTTCCCCAAAAAATTCATTTAGTCCCTAAAAAAATTCTGAAGTCCCTGAAAACATTCTGACCTATTTCGAAGAATATGGACTTCTCCCAAAAAATTCCTTCAGTCCGTAAAAAAATTATAAAGTCCCTGACAACGCTTTGATAAATTTCTAAGACTATGGACTTTCCCCAAAAAAATCTTTCAGTCCCTACAAAAATTCTGAAGTCCCTCAAAACATTCTGACAAATTTCTAAGACTATGGATTTTTCCCAAAAAATTCATACAGTCCCTAAAAAATTCTAAAGTCCCTGAAAACATTCTGACACATTTCTAAAACTATGGACTTTCCATAAAAAATCATACAGTCCCTAAAAAAATTCTAAAGTTCCTGAAAACATTCTGACATATTTCTAAGACTATGGACTTCCCCCATAAAATTCATACAGTCCTTAAAAAAATTCTGAAGTCCCTGAAAACATTCTGACATAATTCTAAGACTATGAACTTTCCCCAAAAAAATCATACAGTCCCTAAAAAATTTCTGAAGTCCCTGAAAACATTCTGACATATTTCTTAGACTATGGACTTTCCATAAAAAAATCATACAGTCCTTAAAAAAAATTATAAAGTCTCTGAAAACATTCGGACATATTTCTAAGACTATGGACTTCCCCCAAAAAATTCATTTAGTCCCTAAAAAAATTCTGAAGTCCCTGAAAACATTCTGACATATTTCTAGGACTATGGACTGTCTCCAAAAATTCATACAGTCCCTAAAAAAATTCTAAAGTCCCTGAAACCATTCTAAAATATTTCTAAGACTATGGACTTTCCCCAAAAAATTCATACAGTCCCTAAAAAAATTCTGAGGTCCCTGAAAACATTCTGACATATATCTAAGATTATGGTCTTTCCCCAAAAAATTCATACAGTCCCTAAAAAAAATCTGAAGTCCCTGAAAACATTCTGACATATTTCTTAGACTATGGACTGTGCCCAAAAAAATCCTTCAGTCCCTAACAAAATTCTGAAGTCCCTGAAAACATTCTGACATAATGCTAAGACTATGAACTTTCCCCAAAAAAATCATACAGTCCCTAAAAAAATTCTGATGTCCCTGAAAACATTCTGACATATTTCTTACACTATGGACTGTGCCCAAAAAAATCCTTCAGTCCCTAAAAAAATTATGAAGTCCCTGAAAACATTCTGATGTACTTTAAAAGACTATATCTATTCATATTTTTAAATAATTATTTTAATTTGTCGCCAAACGAAAATAAAGTCATTTTATTACAACACTTAATGAAGCATTCAGAATGAAATTGATGGTATAGCGACCAGCAAGCTTATGCAACCGTTTCGCCAGCGGGTAAAGAGGTATACAGCCAGCAATGAGGCTGAGTGCAGCGGGCCTGTATACGCACAGTGGCCGGGCAGAAACGAAAAATTGTTGCGGATCGCCAAACAGCCAGGTCGGTGACGTCACGGAGCCGTTTGAGCTTGTTTCTTATGATATCGCGATGCGCGAATACAAGTATGTACTATCTTTTGCAATTATATAGGTTTCAAAGTGTGACTTGAATTAAAATAAATATTATTTTATCGATGCAAAATATTACTAACTATTTGAAAAATATTGTCTGTAAATTTTAAAAATTAATTGCGCCTGAAATAATTGTAGTAAATTAATGAAATAAATTTTAAATGGTTCTGTATGTATTTCTACACGTGCTTAATCTGCAATTTCAGATTTTTGGGCGGTTACAAGACGTCAATTTAATATATAAACAATTAATGCAAATATATATAATAAATTAATCTTTGTGCAAAGATGACAATCTTATAAATGAATTGGAGGAAATATTAGGAAAATGACAGTCGTTTTAAATAATTGTGACAGGGAATTGCAAAATTTAGATGTTTTATTTGAAACTTATTTTTTATTCATCCCTTAGTTAAAGAAATAATTGCTACTTTATATTTCATATAAATGCACGATTATTCTGAACACAAGGGCCTTAATCAAAAAATACTCTAATTAAAATGTCCAGGAAATAATAATATAAGATAGTTTTATTTGAAACATTTTTTGATTTGACGTAAAATAAGTTTCACCGCAAAAATAGTGTTAGTTTTATCATTTATACGTATGAATTTGCGGGGTTGAGACACATACTAATTTTGCGTCTAATCAAAAAATGCTTCAAATAACTTAGATAGAGAATAAATTAAGGAGTATTTTCTTTCATTACAACTTTTCTATAACGTTAACGGTATAGCCAGAAATCGAGAAAATATGTTTAGGCAATTTCAAACGAGACTGCTGGCGCCATCTCTTCGCAAACTTAGGAACTATATACGTGGGTGAATATCTCAGAACTGGAAGAGTAAATCGAAAAACGTTTCAAATAAATGTCATAGAGAATTGAAAAACTAAGAAGTTTTGTTTGAAACTTTTTTTGATTCATCCCTTAGTTAAAGAAATATTTGCTACTTTATATTTCTTATAAATGCACGATTATTTTGAACCCAAGCGCCCTAATCAAAAATTACTCTAATTAAAATGTCCAAGAAATAATAAAATAAGACACTTTTATTTGAAACATTTTTTGATTTGTCGTAAAATAAGTTTCACCGCAAAAATTGTGTCAATTTTATTGGTCATTGAAGTCACCGTGTCCGACATTTATACACATGTATTTGCGGGGTTCAGACCCATAATAATTTTGCGTCTAATCAAAAAATGCTTCAAATAACTCTAGTAGAGAATAAATGAAGGAGTATTTTGTTTCATTACAACTTTTCTATAAAGTTAACGGTATAGCCAGAAATCGGTAAAATATATTTTGGTTATTTTCAAACGAGACTGCTTCGCAAACTTAAGAACTATATACGTGGGTGAATATCTCAGAACTGGAGGAGTAAATCGAAAAACGCTTCAAATAAATGTGATAGAGAATTGAAAAACTAAGAAGTTTTGTTTGAAACTTTTTTTGATTGATCCCTTAGTTAAAGAAATATTTGCTACTTTATATTTCAAGTAAATGCACGATTATTTTGAACACAAGGGCTTTAATCAAAAATTACTCTAATTAAAATGTCCAAGAAATAATAAAATAAGACACATTCATTTGAAACATTTTTTGATTTGTCGTAAAATAAGTTTCACCGCAAAAATTGTGTTAATTTTATCGGTGATTGAAGTCACCGGTGTGTGACATTCATAAGCATGAATTTGCGGGGTTCAGACATATAATAATTTTGCATCTAATCAAAAAATACTTCAAATAACTTAGATAGAGATTAAATTAAGGAGTATTTTGCTTCATTACAACTTTTCTATAAAGTTAACGGTATAGCTAGAAATCGGTAAAATATATTTTGGATATTTTCAAACGAAACTGCTGGTGCCATCTCTTAGCAAACTTAAGAACTATATACGTGGGTGAATATCTCAGAACTGGGGGAGTAAATCGAAAAACGCGTCAAATAAATGTGATCGAGATTTGAAAAACTAAGAAGTTTTGTTTAAAACTTTTTTTGATTCATCCCTTAGTTAAAGAAATATTTGCTACTTTATATTTCTTATAAATGTACGATTATTTTAAATTTCAGGGCTTTAATTATAAAATATTCTAATTAAAATATCCAGGACATTTCAAAATAAAACTGTTTTGCGTAAAATAAGTTTCAACGGTCTCGACATGAATTTGATACATATCGGAAGTGTATTTTCGTGATAAATATGTATTTCTGAGTGTTTTAATGTATTATTTTGTTAAAATAACATTTATTTTACAAACATAATATTTATTTTAACATATTTACTATTTAGCAATCCTTGTTTCTAATATTTTATATCTATGTTTCTCTTTCACATACAAGAAACGACTAAAATAAATCTTCATTCGACGCTAAATATTGTATCCCAGCATATCGTTGCCACGCCAGATAATTAATTTTTGTAATGGCGTCAATGGCGGACTGAATTTTAATAATTATTTTTTAAATGCAACAAACAAAATTCTTAAGGCCCCAATTATTTATTTTTCTTTAAAACTAAATTATTTGTAAACTAAAAATATGTTTTAAATGTTTATTTTACAAAATAATTTATGTATCGTATTTGCTCCATGCTCTCAGAGCCATCTCTTGGTATAAACAATGAACTATTATAACCAAATTTAATTAAAGAAATGTCATTGACAGATGTGTGATGTTTTAAGTATTTTCGATCTTTTTTTATCAATTTTAAGGGTGAACTTGTATTTCAGGGGTTACTAAGAGTACTTAGAAACTGTAGCAAATGTTGACAATATTTTATTTTTAGGATTTCTGTAAGTATTTACATATTTTACAACTCTTACTGTAATTGAACATTTCTCTCACTGATTTCTGTTTAGTTTTTAGATGTACAAGCATGAGTATGTCGTGTCCTCCACATTCGGAAATATTTGCTGATTCTAGAAAACTAAACTAGTTACCAGGACTTCAGAAACCAATCTCATCAGATGACATATTTAAAATGATGTTTGTTGACTAATCATTAAAGTCTTCTGCAAATATGAGAGCAGGACATGCTGCAAATATACTAAATATAGCTCTGGCAGCACATTTAGCAGCAGGTAATGTTAGATTTATTTATATTTTATAAATATTTATTGGTTTAATGACATATCTAAAGATACACGCCAAGCTGTCAAATTGAAATTTTTCATTTTGCTAAAAGCTAATAGTTATTTATGCTACTTCGTCAAATGTTACAAATATAAACCCTGTAGCATATTTAGTATTAGGAAATAGATTAGATTTATTCATATTTTTTTCATATTTATTAGTTTAATGACATTTGTAAAATTGCACGCCTTGCTGTCAAACTGGAATATTTTAATTTGTTATTATCTCAAAAACTATTGATGCTATCAGTTTAAATGTTGAATATTTGGGCCTTAGATTACATCTAATATTAGATAATGTCATATTTATTTATAGTATTATCTATATTTTAGAAATTTTCAAAGAAAGGACAAGAACAGGAAAAAAATCGCAATTGCGCCTGTCCAAAAGTATTGATCCAGTGACGTATCGGGAGTGCAGAACTCCGCAAATTCATGCTGATAAATGCCGGACACCTGTAGCTTCGATGGCCGATCAGGTGAGTACAATATTTGCGGTGAATTTTTTTTAACCCAAATCAAAAAAATTTGTTAATAAAAGATTTTTATTTCATTATTTCCTGCAGACTTTAATTAAAGTATTTTTTGATTGGGCATTTCATATTCGAAATAATTGTACATTTGCATGATGTATTAATTAGTAAATATTTCTTTATTTAGGGGTTGAATCGAAAAAAGTTTCATATAAAATAACCTTATATTAATATTCTCTACAAGTTTTGTTTGAACTTTTTTTCTGTACAACCCTTAACTTCGGAGATACAAACAACCCCCTTTAATGTGATATAACTTTTGTACTAATTGAAAATTGGGGGTCGTCCATGGGCTCCGCACTCAGTATTTAGCCCTAGAAGCTGCATGCAAAATTACAGCTAAATCGAATATATCGTCATACATTAGACTAATTTGTAAACTATTTCCGATCGCGCTGAAATTTTGCATGCAGCTTCTAGGGCTAAATACTAAGTGCGGAGCCTGCGGACGACCCTCGATTTTTAATTAGTACAGACGTTAAATCACTTTAAGAGTGGTTTTTTGTATCTCCGAAGTTAGGGATTGTACAGGAAAAAGGTTGAAATAAAAGTTGTAGAGAATGAAAAAATAAGCAACTCTTATTTGAAACATTTTATTAAATAACGTCTGCATTTTGAAATAATAACTAAAAACTGTTTGCCTCATCTGAGGCCCTGTAACGGTGTTGTATCCGATATTGTAACTTACGTTACATGTACTTAAGGTTCATTTTCATATAAAATTAGATTTTAATACAAGTTCTTTGTGTGTTTATTTAGAATGTTTGAAATCCCACACGGACAGATTTCCTGCTGCATCTCTGCGCTTGGAATCTTCTTCTGTGCCCTCTTCGCTCCACTAAATAGTTGCCGATGTTCTATCTTCAAGTTCAACAATGAAATTTTCTAGTTTAAGTTCTATAATTGTAGGAATACCTTACACAATATTAATTATCTACTATCTCAAAATCTGTTTAAGGTATTACTTCAATTGTTACAAATATGAATCCTTTGGATCATTTAGCATTAGGAAATATTAGATTTGTTTATATTTTATTTATTTTTAATGGTTTAATGACGTATTTAAAAATGGCTATTATGTTGGCAAAATAGAATATTTTATTTCTCTAATATTTTCAAATCTGTTGAAGAAATCGCTTCAATTGTTACAAATATGGATTCTATGAGTCATTTAGCATTAGGAAATATAAGATTTGTTTATATTTTATTTATTGTTAATGGTTTAATGACGTATTTAAAAATGGCTATTATGTTGGCAAAATAGAATATTTTATTTCTCTAATATTTTCAAATCTGTTGAAGATATCGCTTCAATTGTTACAAATATGGATTCTATGAGTTATTTAGCATAAGTATATATTATATTTGTAAATTAATTACTGCTAATTAAAATGTTTTTAACGATTTACATTTGAACAATTGTAAATATGTCTGTCAATGTCGTTTTTTATTAATAAATATGTATTTTTATGTGTTTTTATGTATTATTCTATTAAAATAAAGTTTGTTTAAATGAATTTATATAGCATTGTTTGTGTTTTAAACATATTTATCCATTTCCAGCCTTATTTTGCATTTTACATACGAGACACGACTAAGATAATCTTCATGCTACACACCAAAATCCGTATCCAGAGTATCAGGAGAACACGTTGATGAAATGGTAACTCACAATTTTTTCATTTATTACAGGTTGGCAGCTCTGCGAAAACTCGTACCGCCCTCAGTAATTCGTGGCCACGCCAGGATATTAATTTTTAATTGGGGACAATGGCCGAATTAATTGGATACAATGGCTGACTTATTTATAGTAATTAGTTGTAAAACGCTATAATTAAAAGTCTTAAGGCCCGAATTGATCAATTGTCATTTAAAATAAAATATTTAGGTATTAAAAATATGTTTTTGAAGTTTATTTTACAAAATAATGTTTGCTTTGTACTCTAGTGTCATCTGTTGTTATAATTATTGAACTATTGTAAACTAATTAATGAAATGTCATTTAGTTTTGACAGATGTGTGATGTTTTAAGTATTTTTGGACTGTTTTTATAAGTTTAAAGGTAAAATTGTGTTTTTAGGTATTTCAGGGGGTCACTAAGGATACCAAAAAAGTAAAGACAATTTTGTAAAATTATAATTTCAAGTTTTTTTGTAAGTATTTATATATTTTATACTTATTATTGAAATGTACATTTCTTTTACTGATTTCTGTCTTATTTTTTAGATTATAGAGATGAATATTACGTTCTCCATACATGGAAATATCTCTTGAAAGAATACAAAACTCTATAGATGACATATTTTGAAAGGAATCAGGTTTCCATAGTGATCATTGAAGTCTCGTGCAGATATTAGGACAACATGAGATTCAGGCTTGTTCAGCGACGAACTATGGACCAAATAACACAGTAAACAATAGAAATTGTTTGATATACTAATATTTCATTGATATTTATTGTTTTAATGACAAATACGAAAATGCACGCCGAGCTGTCAAACTGGAATATTTTATTTTGGTAAAATACCAAAACATGTGTTTCCAATTCTTACACGTTACACATATGGATCCTACAAGTTAATTAGCGTTAAACAATATTGGTTTTATATAAGTTTAGTAAATATTTATTAGTTTTATGATATATGTAAAACTGTCATATGGGGTAGATGGCTCAGTGGTATCGAGTCGGCCTGTGGATCTTGAGAACCCTGGTTCGATCCCCACAGCCGACAAACAAATTTTCACCAATTTAAAAATCTATCCCTGTGGCTCCCTCTCCACTAATATCTTTGAGGGCCGTGATTTGACGGCTGGTAACCGCACTTCACGCGACAAAATATATCACTTACCGAGATCTGCTTAGGCAGAGTGCCACACCCAGTAATGGGTAAAAGGCGTGATGATATATTTATTTATTTTTATTTTATTTGTCATACTGAAATATTTTAATCTTTCAATATCTCAAAAACTATTTGTACTATAGACACAAATGTTGAATATTTGGTCCCCAGGTAACATCTAATATTTGAAAATATCACATTCATTTATATTATTTTTATATTTTAGATTTAGTTAGATAAAATGAAAAATGCAGATATATTATATTCGAGACAGAAATTGTCGCCTTTGCGCGTCCAAAAGTATTGATCAAGTTAAGTATCGGGAGTGCAGAACCCCGCAGATTCATGCTGATAAATGCCGGACACCGGTAGCTTCGATGGCCGATCAGGTGAGTACGATTTTTGCGGTGAATTTTTTTTTAACCCAAATCAAAAAAATGTTTTAATAAAAGATTTTTATTTCATTATTTCCTGCAGACTTTAATTAAAGTATTTTTTGATTGGGCATTTCATATTCGAAATAATTGTTTGAACTTTTTTTCTGTACAACCCTTAACTTCGCAGATACAAACATCCCCCTTTAAAGTGATATAACTTTTGTACTAATTGAAAATTGGGGGTCATCCGTGGGCGCCGCACTCAGTAATTAGCCCTAGAAACTGCATGCAAAATTTCAGCGAAATCGAATATATCGTCATTAATTAGGCTTTTCAAAACCAAAGGTTAACCCCTTGCCACTTTTTTCGACTAATTTTTAAACTATTTCCGATCGCGCTGAAATTTTGCAAGCAGCTTCTAGGGCTAAATACTAAGTGCGGCGCCCACGGACGACCCTCGATTTTTAATTAGTACAAACGTTATTTAACTTTAAGGGTGGTTTTTTGTATCTCTGAAGTTAGGGGTTGTACAGGAAAAAGATTGAAACAAAAGTTGTAGAGAATGAAAAAATAAGCAACTCTTATTTGAAACATATTTTTAAATAACATCTGGATTTTGAAATAATAACTAAAAACTGTTTGCCTCATCTGAGGCCCGGTTACGGTGTTGTATCCGATATTGCATCTTACGTGACATGTACTTAAGGTACACTTTCGTATCAAGTTAGGTTCTAGTACAAGATATCTCTGTGTGTTTATTTAGGAAGCTTCAAAATCAACTCGGACAGCTTTCCTGCCGCATCTCTGCGCTTGGAATCTTCTTCTGCGTCTTCTTCACATCTGGACACGTCCCCTGATGTTTTATCTTCAAGTTCAACAATTTAGTTTAAGTTCGTTTGTTAGTATATTACCATAGCCACATTAATTATGTCAAAATCTCAAAAACTATTTGACATATTGCTTCAATTGTTAAAAATACGAACTCTACAGGATATTTAGCATTAGATCAAGGTAGTTTTAATAAAATATTATTGATATTTATTGGTTTTATAACATATTTAAAAATGGCAGATTGGAATATTTTATTTTGTTAATATTTTAAAAACTATTTTCTTTATTGCATCAATTGTTTCAAATATGAACTCTTGAGGATATTTAGCATTAGATTAAGTTATAATTATTTATATTTTATTGATATTTATTCATTTTATAACATATTTAAAAATGGCTGATTTGCAGTCAGATTGGAATATTTTATTTTGTGAATAGTTTAAAAACTATTTACGTTATTGCATCAATTGTTGCAAATATGGACTCTGGAGGATATTTAGCATTAGATTAAGTTACAATTGTTTATATTTTATTGATATTTATTGGTTTTATAACATATTTAAAAATGGCTGACAAGCTGTCAGTTTGGAATATATTATTTTGTTAATATTTTATTTACTATTTACTTTATTGCATCAATTGTTGCAAATATGGACTCTTGAGGATATTTAGCATTATATTAAGTTATAATTGATTATATTTTATTGATATTTATTGGGTTTATAACATATTTAAAAATGGCTGATATGCTGTCAGATTGGAATATTTTATTTTGTTAATATTTTAAAAACTATTTACTTTATTGCATCAATTGTTACAAATATGAACTCTTGGGGATATTTAGCATTAGATTAAGTTATAATTATTTATATTTTATTGATATTTATTGGTTTTATAACATATTTAAAAATGGCAGATTGGAATATTTTATTTTGTTAATATTTTAAAAACTATTTTCTTTATTGCATCAATTGTTTCAAATATGAACTCTTGAGGATATTTAGCATTAGATTAAGTTATAATTATTTATATTTTATTGATATTTATTGATTTTATAACATATTTAAAAATGTAGGAAATGTCTGTTGTGAATATGTTTATTTATCTCAATAAATATATTTAATTTAAATATAAAATGACTATATCTTGTATTTAATATGAAAATACCAATAAATAAGTTTAAATTTATGTCCTTTTCTTTATTTTGTCCTTTAAAATAAACAATTTTTCAGAAAACGATATCTGTGGCGACATCTATTGAGTAACTAATGTATAATTTTGTTGCAGTCCACTTCAAAAACAGTCGATTTTGTATCAGGAGATGCAACAAAACTATACATTAGTTTAAAGTTTAATCAATAGATGTCGCCACAGATATCGTTTTACTGAAAAATTGTTTATTTTAAAGGACAAAATAAAGAAAAGGACGTGCATTTAAACTTATTTATTGGTATTTTCAAATTGAATACAAGATACAGTAATTTTATATTTAAATTATATAAAATAGTATATAGTGAGACAAATAAACATGTTCTTAATAGACATTTCCTACATTTTTAAATATGTTATAAAATCAATTTGTATCAATAAAATATAAATAATTATAACTAAGTCTAATACTAAATATCCTCAAGAGTCCATATTTGCAACAATTGACATAATAAAGTCAATAGTTTTAATAATATTAACAAAATAAAATATTCCTATTTGATAGCTTGTCGGCCATTTTTAAATATGTTATAAAACCGATAAATATCAATAAAATATAAATAATTATAACTTAATCTAATACTAAATATCCTCAAGAGTCCATATTTGCAACAATTGACATAATAAAGTCAATAGTTTTAATAATATTAACAAAATAAAATATTCCTATTTGATAGCTTGTCGGCCATTTTTAAATATGTTATAGAAACCGATAAATATCAATAAAATATAAATAATTATAACTTAATCTAATACTAAATATCCTCAAGAGTCCATATTTGCAACATTTGATGCAATAAAGTAAATAGTTTTTAAAATATTAACAAAATAAAATATTCCAATCTGCCATTTTTAAATATGTTATAAAACCAATAAATATCAATAAAATATAAATAATTATAACTTAAACTAAAGCTAAATATCCCCAAGAGTCCATATTTGTAACAATTGATGCAATAAAGTAAATAGTTTTTAAAATATTAACAATATAAAATATTCCAATCTGACAGCTTGTCAGCCATTTTTAAATATGTTATAAAACCGATAAATATCAATAAAATATAAATAATTATAACTTAATCTAATGCTAAATATCCTCAAGAGTCCATTTTTGATGTAATAAAGTCAATAGTTTTTAAAATATTAACAAAATAAAATATTCTAATCGGCCACTTTTAAATATGTTATCAAACCATTAAATATCAATAAAATTTGATTAAAAATACCTTAATCTAATGCTAAATATCTTGTAGAGTTCGTATTTTTAACAATTGAAGCAATATGTCAAATAGTTTTTGAGATTTTAACATAATTAATGTGGCTATGGTAATATACTAACAAACGAACTTAAACTAAATTGTTGAATTTGAAGATAAAACATCAGGGGACGTGTCCAGGTGTGAAGAAGACGCAGAAGAAGATTCCAAGCGCAGAGATGCGGCAGGAAAGCTGTCCGAGTTGATTTTGAAGCTTCCTAAATAAACACACAGAGATATCTTGTATTAGAACCTAACTTGATACGAAAGTGAACCTTAAGTACATGTAACGTAAGTTACAATATCGGATACAACACCGTAACCGGGCCTCAGATGAGGCAAACAGTTTTTAGTTATTATTTCAAAATCCATACGTTATTTAATAAAATGTTTCAAATAAGAGTTGCTTATTTTTTCATTCTCTACAACTTTTGTTTCAATCTTTTTCCTGTACAACCCCTAACTTCGGAGTATTTAGCCCTAGAAGCTGCATGCAAAATTTCAGCGCGATCGGAAATAGTTTAAAAATTAGTATAATTTATGACGATATATTCGATTTAGCTGTAATTTTGCATGCAGCTTCTAGGGCTAAATACTGAGTGCGGAGCCCATGGACGACCCCCAATTTTCAATTAGTACAAAAGTTATATCACATTAAAGAGGGTTGTTTGTATCTCCGAAGTTAAGGGTTGTACAGAAAAAAAGTTCAAACAAAACTTGTAGAGAATATTAATATAAGGTTATTTTATATGAAACTTTTTTCGATTCAACCCCTAAATAAAGAAATATTTACTAATTAATACATCATGCAAATGTACAATTATTTCGAATATGAAATGCCCAATCAAAAAATACTTTAATTAAAGTCTGCAGGAAATAATGAAATAAAAATCTTTTATTAAAACATTTTTTTGATTTGGGTTAAAAAAAATTCACCGCAAATATTGTACTCACCTGATCGGCCATCGAAGCTACAGGTGTCCGGCATTTATCAGCATGAATTTGCGGAGTTCTGCACTCCCGATACGTCACTGGATCAATACTTTTGGACAGGCGCAATTGCGATTTTTTTCCTGTTCTTGTCCTTTCTTTGAAAATTTCTAAAATATAGATAATACTATAAATAAATATGACATTATCTAATATTAGATGTAATCTAAGGCCCAAATATTCAACATTTAAACTGATAGCATCAATAGTTTTTGAGATATAACAAATTAAAATATTCCAGTTTGACAGCAAGGCGTGCAATTTTACAAATGTCATTAAACTAATAAATATGAAAAAAATATGAATAAATCTAATCTATTTCCTAATACTAAATATGCTACAGGGTTTATATTTGTAACATTTGACGAAGTAGCATAAATAACTATTAGCTTTTAGCAAAATGAAAAATTTCAATTTGACAGCTTGGCGTGTATCTTTAGATATTTATTTTATTTTATTATTAATCGATCCAACAGGATACAAGATCCCAATTACAGGACGATTATATAGAATACAAAAAAACAAAAGAATGAGTTGTCACAAAAGAAATAGACAGAAATATAAGAAAATATACAAGTAACTTAAACAGAGAAATAATTAATTAATAAACGCTTAAATCTAGGTAAGGAATCGCCAAATATGTCAATGTCAATGATACATGATATATTATTATATGCTACACAGAGTTGTCTTATAGGGGATTTCAATTCATAATTAGTCCTAGCTCTTTTGCAATGAAATAGTGCTTTATTTCTTGAAGTGACCCGTGGAATATGAAATAATATTAGCTCAAGACTACATGCATCATCAATATTGTTATTAATTAATTTATATAAGTAGAGAGATGATTGTAAAGTTCTTCTGCTACTTAATGACATTAAGTTCACTTCAGGCAATAAAGTAGAATAGTCTTGGTCCCAACTAGGATATTGTCCATGCAATTTAAAATAACAATATTTCATAAATTTATGCTGAATAGACTCAATTTTAGCTACGTATCGGTTATAAATTGGATTCCAAATTTGCAGACAATATTCTAGCTTAGAACGGACAAATGCGCAATATAAGCTTTTAAGTGTTCTTATTTTACAGAAAGACCGACAGTTTCTAATTACAAATCCGAGATTTTTGTAGGATGTTCTTACAGTAGTCTCAATGTGTACATTAAATGATAATTTTGTGTCAAATATAATCCCAAGATCTTTAAACTGAGTTACTCTCTCAAGCGAAATAGTTTCCATTTGGTATGCATAAGTGTAAACATATTTTTTAACTAAATAACTCATTATCTTGCATTTGCTGAAATTAAAGAATAATTTTGAATTATGAGACCATTTTAAAATATTGTAGATGTCGTTTTGTAACAGAATACAATCATTAATTGAGTTAATAGTTTTATAAATTTTTATGTCATCAGCATACAAAAGTATTTGAGAATGTTGAATGGAGTCCACCACATCGTTAATGAAAAGATTGAATAACAGGGGGCCTAAATTCGAACCTTGGGGCACACCAGAAGTAGCAATGAACGAGTTTGATTTAAAGTTATTAAAATACACAGTCATTTCACGATCTGTAAGGTAGGAATTGAAAAAATGAAGAAGATCGTCGCTGAAGTGAAAAAATTTGTCAAGTTTTTCCAGAAGTACACTGTGATTTACACTGTCGAAAGCCTTTTTAAAATCAGTATATATCACATCAACTTGATAGTTGTCACGTATAGAATTAAGGGTGAATTCAGTGAAATTCATAAGGTTAGTCACGGTAGATCTACCGGACATGAATCCATGTTGATGACGAGAAATATGTGTGGAAGTTGAGTTATATAAATACTTATATAGAATTGATTCAAAGATTTTAGAGATATTAGAAAGTATAGTAATAGGACGATAATTTGCGATATCTGTATTGTCACCAGTTTTGAAGATAGGACAAATGAATGATTTTTTAAGAATAGAAGGAAAGCGATTAGTTGATAAAGATAGATTAAAAAGAAAATGTAATGGTTTAACAAGAAAGTGACTACATGCTTTAATGATATATGAAGGTAAGTGATCAGGGCCAGGATTACGAGAAGATTTAAGTTTCCTAATCGCAAGTACGATGTCATCTTCAGTAATGTTAGATATTTTTAGAGTATTAGAGTTAATATCAGTTGTGCCTATATAAATATTTGAATCAGTATCTACAACAGAATATACACTAGAAAAGTAATTTGCAAATCCTTGGACTATGTCTGCAGTATTATCAAAAGACATGTTGTGAAGATGCATATTACCCGGGATTCGTGAAACACGTTTTTTGCTATTAATGTAATTCCATATATTGGTAGGATTCGTTGACAAATTGTTTTCAATACCGTTTAAATATTTCTTGTGTTCAGACTTAATCTCTTTCTTAATAAGAGAACGAAGATTTTTAAATTCACTGAGATAAGTTTCAGTTTTATGTGTTTTATACAATTTCAAAAACTGTTCTTTACGTTTAATATTCTTAATTATATTATTAGTAAACCACGGTGGAAATTTTGATGTTTTTCTTATGTTACATGGGATACATTTGTTCATGATTTCATACAAGGTTGAATAGAATATGGAAAAAGCTGCATCAATATCATTATACTGAAATAGAAAATCCCAATTGCACACAGAGAGTAAATTATATAAAAGATGAAAGTCTGCATTGCGAAAGTTATATGTATTTGAATTCAAGTTAAATGAAGAAATAATAGATTTTACGGTTAAAACAGAAGGCAGAGTAATAGATAGTGCAGGATGGAGAGGATCTTCATCAACAATTGGATTCATATCTCGAACAACCGCACACGATAAGTTTGATATGACGACATCCAGAATTCGGTTTGAAGAGTTTGTGACATTGTTATACTGTCTTGCATTTAAAAAAGAAATGAAGTTCTGATAATTAGATATTATATTATCTGAGTAATTTAGCTTAATGGAATCTACAAGTTTTGAGATATTTAAGTCACCAACAATAATGAAATTATTATCAAGTAGAGGCGCATAGCATGAAAGACTTTCGAAAATGTAATTATGTTGCTCAACTGAAATCGGTGGAGGACAATAAATAACAAATACATAGAAAAATGTATTGGGCGAGAGAAAAATTTTAGTGCCAACGATATCTGAAAGAGAGTTAGGATGAAAAGTTATATTTAAAAAGACAGATTTAAATTTATTATTAACAGCACATAGAACACCGCCACCACGGGCTTTTCCTGAAATTGATGTGTCTCTATCTCTTCGATACACATTGTAGTGAGACATAAATAATTCTGAGGTATGTACACTATCACTCAACCAAGTTTCAGTTAGGGAAACGACGTCATAGTCCGTAGAACAACAATTATTGTAAAAAATATCTAGTTTAGTATTTAAACCTCTAACATTTTGATAATATGTCATTAAACCAATAAATATTTATAAAATATAAATAAATCTAACATTACCTGCTGCTAAATGTGCTGCCAGAGCTATATTTAGTATATTTGCAGCATGTCCTGCTCTCATATTTGCAGAAGACTTTAATGATTAGTCAACAAACATCATTTTAAATATGTCATCTGATGAGATTGGTTTCTGAAGTCCTGGTAACTAGTTTAGTTTTCTAGAATCAGCAAATATTTCCGAATGTGGAGGACACGACATACTCATGCTTGTACATCTAAAAACTAAACAGAAATCAGTGAGAGAAATGTTCAATTACAGTAAGAGTTGTAAAATATGTAAATACTTACAGAAATCCTAAAAATAAAATATTGTCAACATTTGCTACAGTTTCTAAGTACTCTTAGTAACCCCTGAAATACAAGTTCACCCTTAAAATTGATAAAAAAAGATCGAAAATACTTAAAACATCACACATCTGTAAATGACATTTCTTTAATTAAATTTGGTTATAATAGTTCATTGTTTATACCAAGAGATGGCTCTGAGAGCATGGAGCAAATACGATACATAAATTATTTTGTAAAATAAACATTTAAAACATATTTTTAGTTTACAAATAATTTAGTTTTAAAGAAAAATAAATAATTGGGGCCTTAAGAATTTTGTTTGTTGCATTTTTAAAATAATTATTTATATTCAGTCCGCCATTGACGCCATTACAAAAATTAATTATCTGGCGTGGCTACGATATGCTGGGATACAATATTTAGCGTCGAATGAAGATTTATTTTAGTCGTTTCTTGTATGTGAAAGAGAAACATAGATATAAAATATTAGAAACAAGGATTGCTAAATAGTAAATATGTTAAAATAAATATTATGTTTGTAAAATAAATGTTATTTTAACAAAATAATACATTAAAACACTCAGAAATACATATTTATCACGAAAATACACTTCCGATATGTATCAAATTCATGTCGAGACCGTTGAAACTTATTTTACGCAAAAGTAAAAAATGTTTCAAGCAAAACAGTTTTATTTTGAAATGTCCTGGATATTTTAATTAGAATATTTTATAATTAAAGCCCTGAAATTTAAAATAATCGTACATTTATAAGAAATATAAAGTAGCAAATATTTCTTTAACTAAGGGATGAATCAAAAAAAGTTTTAAACAAAACTTCTTAGTTTTTCAATTCTCGATCACATTTATTTGACGCGTTTTTCGATTTACTCCCCCAGTTCTGAGATATTCACCCACGTATATAGTTCTTAAGTTTGCTAAGAGATGGCACCAGCAGTCTCGTTTGAAAATATCCAAAATATATTTTACCGATTTCTAGCTATACCGGTAACTTTATAGAAAAGTTGTAATGAAGCAAAATACTCCTTAATTTAATCTCTATCTAAGTTATTTGAAGTATTTTTTGATTAGATGCAAAATTATTATGGGTCTGAACCCCGCAAATTCATGTGTATAAATGTCGGACACGGTGACTTACTAATGAATATTTTGGCCTTGTTCCCGGTTCCGCATCGAATATAAAACCCTAGAACATGCATGCAAAATTTCAGCGCGATCGGAGATACTTTAATTTATTGATAAAACAGATGGCATCGATTTGCAACCCCTAATTTGTACCGATATGTACTATTTCGCTGAAATTTTGCATGCATATTCTACGGCCTCATATTCGATGCGAAATCCGCGGACGACCCCAAATTTTGCATTAGTAGGGTAGATATTTCACTTTAAAGATGGTTTCTCGTATCTCCGAAGTTAAGGGTTGTAGAGAAAAAAGATTCAACCAAAAGCTGTAGAGAATAAAATTATAAGCTACTTTTATTTGAAACATTTCATTAAAAAACCTCATAGTTTTGAAAAAAAATTAAAAAACTATTGCTTTATTATGAAGTTCTGTTCTTGTATTGTATTCGATTTTTTATCTAATGTTACATGTATTTAGGGTTCACTTTAGTTTGACATACTTCCTACTGTGATTAATAAAATATTAATTAGAAATTTACGCAAAAACTATGGCTTAATTAATTTTTTCAGTAGAATTTTCGAAATCGACGATATCTATTTAGGGAGATAACGTTGTTAGCTCAATTTTTTAATTTTTTTATTATTAATAAAGTTTCGAATTTTGTTGTGTGATTTCAGTGGCGTCACCACTTTATGTGTCGAAAATTTGAACTAACAATTACGGTGAAATATTAGCTATTTCCATCGAAACTAGACATTATTTAAAAAATTCTTTCAAATAAAAGTTATTTCTTTTTTTATTCTCTACAGCTTTTGGTTGAAACTTTTTTCCCTACAACCCTTAATTTCGGAGATATAAGAAACCACCCTTAGAGTTAATTATCTTTCATACTAATGAAAATTTTGGGGATTTTCATTAAATATACGTTTAGCCTGAGGTCCTAGAAGCTTAATAAAATTTTTTAGCGAAATCGAAACTTTATTATTTGTAAAAAATAATAAAAATTGAGATAACAACGTTATCTCCCTAATTCGATATCGATGATTTAGAAAATTCTAGTTAAAAAATTATTTGGGCCTTAGTTTTTGGGTAAATTACTAATTAATGTTTTAAAAATTCTTATAGGATGGATGTCAAACTAATATGAACCTTAAGTAAATATAATTTAAGACTTAATATCGCATACAAAATTGTAAAACAACTGCAAAATAAACATGATAGTTTTTTAAGTTTCTTTCAAAATCTAGAAAGTATTTGATAAAATCTTTCAAATAAAAGATAAATATTATTTAATTCTCTACAGCTTTTGGTTGAAACTTTTTTCTCTACAACCCTTAACTTCGGAGATACGAGAAACCACCCTTAAAGTGATATATCTACCCTACTAATGCAAAATTTGGGGTCGTCCGCGGATTTCGCATCGAATATGAGGCCGTAGAACATGCATGCAAAATTTCAGCGAAATAGCATATATCGGTACTAATTAGGCGTTTCAAATCCATGGACTAACCCCTTGCCATCTAAAACCCCTAATTTGTACCGATATGTACTATTTCGCTGAAATTTTGCATGCATGTTCTACGGCCTCATATTCGATGCGAAATCCGCGGACGACCCCAAATTTTGCATTAGTAGGGTAGATATTTCACTTTAAGGGTGGTTTCTCGTATCTCCGAAGTTAAAGGTTGTAGAGAAAAAAGTTTCAACCAAAAGCTGTAGAGAATTAAATAATATTTATCTTTTATTTGAAAGATTTTATTAAATACTTTCTAGATTTTGAAAGAAACTTAAAAAACTATCACTTTTATTTTGCAGTTGTGTTACAATTTTGTATGCGATATTAAGTCTTAAATTATATTTACTTAAGGTTCATATTAGTTTGACATCCATCCTATAAGAATTTTTAAAACATTAATTAGTAATTTACCCAAAAACTAAGGCCCAAATAATTTTTTAACTAGAATTTTCTAAATCATCGATATCGAATTAGGGAGATAACGTTGTTATCTCAATTTTTATTATTTTTTACAAATAATAAAGCTTCGATTTCGCTGAAATTTTTTATTAAGCTTCTAGGACCTCAGACTAAACGTATATTTAATGAAAATCCCCAAAATGTTCATTAGTATAAAAGATAATTAACTCTAAGGGTGGTTTTTTATATCTCCGAAATTAAGGGTTGTAGGGAAAAAAGTTTCAACCAAAAGCTGTAGAGAATAAAAAAAGAAATAACTTTTATTTGAAAGAATTTTTCAAATAATGTCTAGTTTCGATGGAAATAGCTAATATTTCACCGTAATTGTTAGTTCAAATTTTCGACACATAAAGTGGTGACGCCACTGAAATCACACAATAAAATTCGAAACTTTATTAATAATAAAAAAATTAAAAAATTGAGCTAACAACGTTATCTCCCTAAATAGATATCGTCGATTTCGAAAATTCTACTGAAAAAATTAATTAAGCCATAGTTTTTGCGTAAATTTCTAATTAATATTTTATTAATCACAGTAGGAAGTATGTCAAACTAAAGTGAACCCTAAATACATGTAACATTAGATAAAAAATCGAATACAATACAAGAACAGAACTTCATAATAAAGCAATAGTTTTTTAATTTTTTTTCAAAACTATGAGGTTTTTTAATGAAATGTTTCAAATAAAAGTAGCTTATAATTTTATTCTCTACAGCTTTTAGTTGAAACATTTTTCTCTACAACCCTTAACTTCGGAGATACAGAAAACTACCCTTAAAGTGAAATATCTACCCTACTAATGAATATTTTGGCCTTGTTCCCGGTTCCGCATCGAATATAAAACCCTAGAACATGCATGCAAAATTTCAGCGCGATCGGAGATACTTTAATTTATTGATAAAACAGATGGCATCGATTTGCAACCCCTAATTTGTACCGATATGTACTATTTCGCTGAAATTTTGCATGCATGTTCTACGGCCTCATATTCGATGCGAAATCCGCGGACGACCCCAAATTTTGCATTAGTAGGGTAGATATTTCACTTTAAAGGTGGTTTCTCGTATCTCCGAAGTTAAGGGTTGTAGAGAAAAAAGATTCAACCAAAAGCTGTAGAGAATAAAATTATAAGCTACTTTTATTTGAAACATTTCATTAAAAAACCTCATAGTTTTGAAAAAAAATTAAAAAACTATTGCTTTATTATGAAGTTTTGTTCTTGTATTGTATTCGATTTTTTATCTAATGTTACATGTATTTAGGGTTCACTTTAGTTTGACATACTTCCTACTGTGATTAATAAAATATTAATTAGAAATTTACGCAAAAACTATGGCTTAATTAATTTTTTCAGTAGAATTTTCGAAATCGACGATATCTATTTAGGGAGATAACGTTGTTAGCTCAATTTATTAATTTTTTTATTATTAATAAAGTTTCGAATTTTGTTGTGTGATTTCAGTGGCGTCACCACTTTATGTGTCGAAAATTTGAACTAACAATTACGGTGAAATATTAGCAATTTCCATCGAAACTAGACATTATTTGAAAAATTCTTTCAAATAAAAGTTATTTCTTTTTTTATTCTCTACAGCTTTTTGTTGAAACTTTTTTCCCTACAACCCTTAATTTCGGAGATATAAAAAACCACCCTTAGAGTTAATTATCTTTCATACTAATGAAAATTTTGGGGATTTTCATTAAATATACGTTTAGCCTGAGGTCCTAGAAGCTTAATAAAAAATTTTAGCGAAATCGAAACTTTATTATTTGTAAAAAATAATAAAAATTGAGATAACAACGTTATCTCCCTAATTCGATATCGATGATTTAGAAAATTCTAGTTAAAAAATTATTTGGGCCTTAGTTTTTGGGTAAATTACTAATTAATGTTTTAAAAATTCTTATAGGATGGATGTCAAACTAATATGAACCTTAAGTAAATATAATTTAAGACTTAATATCGCATACAAAATTGTAAAACAACTGCAAAATAAACATGATAGTTTTTTAAGTTTCTTTCAAAATCTAGAAAGTATTTGATAAAATCTTTCAAATAAAAGATAAATATTATTTAATTCTCTACAGCTTTTGGTTGAAACTTTTTTCTCTACAACCCTTAACTTCGGAGATACGAGAAACCACCCTTAAAGTGATATATCTACCCTACTAATGCAAAATTTGGGGTCGTCCGCGGATTTCGCATCGAATATGAGGCCGTAGAACATGCATGCAAAATTTCAGCGAAATAGCATATATCGGTACTAATTAGGCGTTTCAAATCCATGGACTAACCCCTTGCCATCTAAAACCCCTAATTTGTACCGATATGTACTATTTCGCTGAAATTTTGCATGCATGTTCTACGGCCTCATATTCGATGCGAAATCCGCGGACGACCCCAAATTTTGCATTAGTAGGGTAGATATTTCACTTTAAGGGTGGTTTCTCGTATCTCCGAAGTTAAAGGTTGTAGAGAAAAAAGTTTCAACCAAAAGCTGTAGAGAATTAAATAATATTTATCTTTTATTTGAAAGATTTTATTAAATACTTTCTAGATTTTGAAAGAAACTTAAAAAACTATCACTTTTATTTTGCAGTTGTGTTACAATTTTGTATGCGATATTAAGTCTTAAATTATATTTACTTAAGGTTCATATTAGTTTGACATCCATCCTATAAGAAATTTTAAAACATTAATTAGTAATTTACCCAAAAACTAAGGCCCAAATAATTTTTTAACTAGAATTTTCTAAATCATCGATATCGAATTAGGGAGATAACGTTGTTATCTCAATTTTTATTATTTTTTACAAATAATAAAGCTTCGATTTCGCTGAAATTTTTTATTAAGCTTCTAGGACCTCAGGCTAAACGTATATTTAATGAAAATCCCCAAAATGTTCATTAGTATGAAAGATAATTAACTCTAAGGGTGGTTTTTTATATCTCCGAAATTAAGGGTTGTAGGGAAAAAAGTTTTAACCAAAAGCTGTAGAGAATAAAAAAAAAATAACTTTTATTTGAAAGAATTTTTCAAATAATGTCTAGTTTCGATGGAAATTGCTAATATTTCACCGTAATTGTTAGTTCAAATTTTCGACACATAAAGTGGTGACGCCACTGAAATCACACAACAAAATTCGAAACTTTATTAATAATAAAAAAATTAAAAAATTGAGCTAACAACGTTATCTCCCTAAATAGATATCGTCGATTTCGAACATTCTACTGAAAAAATTAATTAAGCCATAGTTTTTGCGTAAATTTCTAATTAATATTTTATTAATCACAGTAGGAAGTATGTCAAACTAAAGTGAACCCTAAATACATGTAACATTAGATAAAAAATCGAATACAATACAAGAACAGAACTTCATAATAAAGCAATAGTTTTTTAATTTTTTTTCAAAACTATGAGGTTTTTTAATGAAATGTTTCAAATAAAAGTAGCTTATAATTTTATTCTCTACAGCTTTTAGTTGAAACATTTTTCTCTACAACCCTTAACTTCGGAGATACAGAAAACTACCCTTAAAGTGAAATATCTACCCTACTAATGAATATTTTGGCCTTGTTCCCGGTTCCGCATCGAATATAAAACCCTAGAACATGCATGCAAAATTTCAGCGCGATCGGAGATACTTTAATTTATTGATAAAACAGATGGCATCGATTTGCAACCCCTAATTTGTACCGATATGTACTATTTCGCTGAAATTTTGCATGCATGTTCTACGGCCTCATATTCGATGCGAAATCCGCGGACGACCCCAAATTTTGCATTAGTAGGGTAGATATTTCACTTTAAAGGTGGTTTCTCGTATCTCCGAAGTTAAGGGTTGTAGAGAAAAAAGATTCAACCAAAAGCTGTAGAGAATAAAATTATAAGCTACTTTTATTTGAAACATTTCATTAAAAAACCTCATAGTTTTGAAAAAAAATTAAAAAACTATTGCTTTATTATGAAGTTCTGTTCTTGTATTGTATTCGATTTTTTATCTAATGTTACATGTATTTAGGGTTCACTTTAGTTTGACATACTTCCTACTGTGATTAATAAAATATTAATTAGAAATTTACGCAAAAACTATGGCTTAATTAATTTTTTCAGTAGAATTTTCGAAATCGACGATATCTATTTAGGGAGATAACGTTGTTAGCTCAATTTTTTAATTTTTTCATTATTAATAAAGTTTCGAATTTTGTTGTGTGATTTCAGTGGCGTCACCACTTTATGTGTCGAAAATTTGAACTAACAATTACGGTGAAATATTAGCTATTTCCATCGAAACTAGACATTATTTGAAAAATTCTTTCAAATAAAAGTTATTTCTTTTTTTATTCTCTACAGCTTTTGGTTGAAACTTTTTTCCCTACAACCCTTAATTTCGGAGATATAAAAAACCACCCTTAGAGTTAATTATCTTTCATACTAATGAAAATTTTGGGGATTTTCATTAAATATACGTTTAGCCTGAGGTCCTAGAAGCTTAATAAAAATTTTTAGCGAAATCGAAACTTTATTATTTGTAAAAAATAATAAAAATTGAGATAACAACGTTATCTCCCTAATTCGATATCGATGATTTAGAAAATTCTAGTTAAAAAATTATTTGGGCCTTAGTTTTTGGGTAAATTACTAATTAATGTTTTAAAAATTCTTATAGGATGGATGTCAAACTAATATGAACCTTAAGTAAATATAATTTAAGACTTAATATCGCATACAAAATTGTAAAACAATTGCAAAATAAACATGATAGTTTTTTACGTTTCTTTCAAAATCTAGAAAGTATTTGATAAAATCTTTCAAATAAAAGATAAATATTATTTAATTCTCTACAGCTTTTGGTTGAAACTTTTTTCTCTACAACCCTTAACTTCGGAGATACGAGAAACCACCTTTAAAGTGATATATCTACCCTACTAATGCAAGATTTGGGGTCGTCCGCGGATTTCGCATCGAATATGAGGCCGTAGAACATGCATGCAAAATTTCAGCGAAATAGCATATATCGGTACTAATTAGGCGTTTCAAATCCATGGACTAACCCCTTGCCATCTAAAACCCCTAATTTGTACCGATATGTACTATTTCGCTGAAATTTTGCATGCATGTTCTACGGCCTCATATTCGATGCGAAATCCGCGGACGACCCCAAATTTTGCATTAGTAGGGTAGATATTTCACTTTAAGGGTGGTTTCTCGTATCTCCGAAGTTAAAGGTTGTAGAGAAAAAAGTTTCAACCAAAAGCTGTAGAGCATTAAATAATATTTATCTTTTATTTGAAAGATTTTATCAAATACTTTCTAGATTTTGAAAGAAACTTAAAAAACTATCATGTTTATTTTGCAGTTGTTTTACAATTTTGTATGCGATATTAAGTCTTAAATTATATTTACTTAAGGTTCATATTAGTTTGACATCCAGCCTATAAGAATTTTTAAAACATTAATTAGTAATTTACCCAAAAACTAAGGCCCAAATAATTTTTTAACTAGAATTTTCTAAATCATCGATATCGAATTAGGGAGATAACGTTGTTATCTCAATTTTTATTATTTTTTACAAATAATAAAGCTTCGATTTCGCTGAAATTTTTTATTAAGCTTCTAGGACCTCAGGCTAAACGTATATTTAATGAAAATCCCCAAAATGTTCATTAGTATGAAAGATAATTAACTCTAAGGGTGGTTTTTTATATCTCCGAAATTAAGGGTTGTAGGGAAAAAAGTTTCAACCAAAAGCTGTAGAGAATAAAAAAAGAAAAAACTTTTATTTGAAATAATTTTTCAAATAATGTCTAGTTTCGATGGAAATTGCTAATATTTCACCGTAATTGTTAGTTCAAATTTTCGACACATAAAATGGTGACGCCACTGAAATCACACAACAAAATTCGAAACTTTATTAATAATAAAAAAATTAAAAAATTGAGCTAACAACGTTATCTCCCTAAATAGATATCGTCGATTTCGAAAATTCTACTGAAAAAATTAATTAAGCCATAGTTTTTGCGTAAATTTCTAATTAATATT
>CANDYQ010000105.1:0-130442 GCA_947425015.1 Pterostichus niger
ACCTAACCTAACCTAACCTAACCTAACCTAACCTAACCTAACCTAACCTAACCTAACCTAACCTAACCTAACCTAACCTAACCTAACCTAACTAACCTAACCTAACCTAACCTAACCTAACCTAACCTAACCTAACCTAACCTAACCTAACCTAACCTAACCTAACCTAACCTAACCTAACCTAACCTAACCTAACCTAACCTAACCTAACCTAACCTAACCTAACCTAACCTAACCTAACCTAACCTAACCTAACCTAACCTAACCTAACCTAACCTAACCTAACCTAACCTAACCTAACCTAACCTAACCTAACCTAACCTAACCTAACCTAACCTAACCTAACCTAACCTAACCTAACCTAACCTAACCTAACCTAACCTAACCTAACCTAACCTAACCTAACCTAACCTAACCTAACCTAACCTAACCTAACCTAACCTAACCTAACCTAACCTAACCTAACCTAACCTAACCTAACCTAACCTAACCTAACCTAACCTAACCTAACCTAACCTAACCTAACCTAACCTAACCTAACCTAACCTAACCTAACCTAACCTAACCTAACCTAACCTAACCTAACCTAACCTAACCTAACCTAACCTAACCTAACCTAACCTAACCTAACCTAACCTAACCTAACCTAACCTAACCTAACCTAACCTAACCTAACCTAACCTAACCTAACCTAACCTAACCTAACCTAACCTAACCTAACCTAACCTAACCTAACCTAACCTAACCTAACCTAACCTAACCTAACCTAACCTAACCTAACCTAACCTAACCTAACCTAACCTAACCTAACCTAACCTAACCTAACCTAACCTAACCTAACCTAACCTAACCTAACCTAACCTAACCTAACCTAACCTAACCTAACCTAACCTAACCTAACCTAACCTAACCTAACCTAACCTAACCTAACCTAACCTAACCTAACCTAACCTAACCTAACCTAACCTAACCTAACCTAACCTAACCTAACCTAACCTAACCTAACCTAACCTAACCTAACCTAACCTAACCTAACCTAACCTAACCTAACCTAACCTAACCTAACCTAACCTAACCTAACCTAACCTAACCTAACCTAACCTAACCTAACCTAACCTAACCTAACCTAACCTAACCTAACCTAACCTAACCTAACCTAACCTAACCTAACCTAACCTAACCTAACCTAACCTAACCTAACCTAACCTAACCTAACCTAACCTAACCTAACCTAACCTAACCTAACCTAACCTAACCTAACCTAACCTAACCTAACCTAACCTAACCTAACCTAACCTAACCTAACCTAACCTAACCTAACCTAACCTAACCTAACCTAACCTAACCTAACCTAACCTAACCTAACCTAACCTAACCTAACCTTTTTTTTTTTTTTTTTTTTTTTTTTTTTTTTTTTTTTTTTTTTTTTTTTTACGAGGGTAGGGGGAAAATCTGCACACAGACACCCTGCGCCTTCCCGGGTCACAGGGTAGTGCTGGGTTTCCACTCTATCGGAAACAACTGATTTCCAGTGCTGGAGACCAGCTAAAAACCCCCTCCCTTTTCCAGCCAGGCAGCCACGGCACCGCTCGCGCATTACTTCGTGGCTGTTGGCTACTTGCTTACTTCTTACTCAATCCCTGTCCATCAGCACGTTCCTCACGTAGGATCGGACCATCTCCCAGTTACTTTCAGTTTCCATCATCTTCGTTACGATGTCCTCTGGCGTGACGGGGCCCATCACCAGGAACAGCTCCTCCCTAGCTTCTCGAGTGGCAGCACACTCAAAAATTGCATGCTCCGCCGTGTCGGGTTCCACCCTACATAGCCTGCAGATGTTGCTGTCTGCCTTTTTAATGCGAAACAGGTAGCTGCCAAAGCTCCCGTGCCCAGTGAGGAACTGCGACAGGTGGTAATCGACTTCACCATGCTTCCTCGTGACCCATGTTTCGATGTCCGGTATCAGCCTCCTTGTCCAGGCGCCTTTCCCGGCTATGTCCCACCTTCCTTGCCACGCTTCCCTCGTCCTCCTGCTTGCTTCGGTCTTCGTTAGTTTTTCCCCCTCCTTGCTCTTCCTTCTGGCTTCCGCCACAAGGTCTATCGGTGGTAGCCCTGCGATCACTAAAGCCGCTTCCTCCGATACTGTCTTGTATCCGCTGATCACTCTTAGCGCTGCTTTCCGCAGGACTGCTCCAAGTGCCTTCCTATTCGTCGCCTTTTCCATGGCATGTGCCCACACCGGGGCAGCATACAACATCACTGACATAACCACATGCGCATACGCCCTCCTCTTGCTGGCTCGCGGTCCCCCGACGTTGGGCATGAGCCTTGTCAGGGCTGCGCCAGTTTTCTCTGCCTTCTTTGCAGCATTTTTAATGTGGGCTGCAAAGGTGCAGTTAACGTCCAGGGTAACCCCCAGGTATTTGATCGTTGCCTGGGGGTGTACCTCCTTTCCGTCCACGCTGAATGTAACATTTCTAGCCCTCCTGCTACCTGCGAGGATGATGGCTTCGGTTTTGTTTGCTGCCAGCTCCAGGCCTCTCTCTTGGAGGTTTTTAACGATCAGTTTGATGGCCTCATCAGCTTTCACCTTAAGTTCTTCCGGTGTTCTAGCCGTTATCACCACCCCCGTGTCGTCGGCATAAGCGTTGATGTCAACGCCCTCCGGCGTCTCTGTTTCGACCACCCCATTGAACAGCACATTCCACAGTGTTGGCCCCAACACTGAACCTTGTGGAACCCCGCTGGATATCCGGATGATGACTCTGCCCTCTTCGCTGTCGGCGTGGATCCTGCGGTCGGTCAGGTAGCTCATGAGGATGCTCACCAGGTACTTTGAGATGTTGAGTCTTCGAAGCTCCCTGATGATCACCCTCCATGAGGCCGAGTTGAAAGCATTCTTGATGTCCAGGGTAACTAGCGCACAGATCTTTTTCTGTCGCCAGTTACCCTCCTTCGCCTTTGCTGCCAGGTCCAGGATTCTCTTGACCGCATCCACCGTACTTCGCTTCTCGCGAAACCCAAACTGGTTCTCTGAGACTCCTTCTTTATCGTCCAGTTCCCTTTTCAGCCGCTCGTTAATTAACTGCTCAAAGAGCTTCCCTAATGCAGCTAACAGGCACAGGGGCCTGAGCGAGGTGGGGTCGTCGGTCGGCTTGCCAGGTTTCCTGATTAGGACAAGCCTGGCAAGTTTCCATTCCTTTGGAAACCTTCCTACTGCGAGGAGCCCATTGAAAAGTTCCAAGAAAACATCAGGGGCCTCCCTGACGGCTAGTTTGACTACGTCAGGTGGAATCCCATCTGGGCCAGGGGCCTTCCCCTCTTTGAGCTTGGATGCAGCCGAGAGAAGCTCCGCCTCCGTAAACTCCTTTCCGTCCGCACACTGCGCCTCCCTGATCCAATTGATCGGGGTGTGATTCGGGAAGAGGAGCTTGATGGTGTCGTCAAGCTTCTGTTTCGCTAGGATTATGGGGAGTTCTCTCCCTCTAACCCTTTTAGCCAGGAGCTTATACCCCTCCCCCCATATGTCGTTATCCACTTCGTCGATCATCAGCCGCCAGCACCTTCGTTTAGATCCGGCGATGGCGTCTCTGAGTTGTTTTCTTGCCCGTAGAGCAGCCAGACGTTGTGGCTCTGAACCTTCTGACCCCTCTCTCTTTCTTTGTCGCTGGTAGATCCTTCTTTTATTGTGCGCTACCTGCCTCAGCTCCCTGATGTCGTTATTCCACCAATATACAGGGGGGCGCTTGAAGTGTCCGCGCTTAGTCATAGATCTGTCACAGACTTCCTTCAGGGCCTTCCCAATCCCTTCTGGGGTTATTGTTGCGAGGCTTAGAGTCCTTTGTAGGTCTTCTTTTAACTCCTCCCTATTGGCACTCTTCACGTTCCAGCCATTGTAAACGCTACCAATGGCAATCCTTCTCCTCTCCGTGTTGAAGGAGATGCATTGGTGCAGGCTGAGAGTCTCGGAGTCCATCACCTCCCATCCTTCGATGGTACTTGCAGCCTCGGGGGTAGCCCAGGTCAGGTCGATGATAGACTCCGAGTTACCCCTGCGGAACGTGGGTGACCGCCCGTCATTCTGGACCACCAGGTCCATAGTTGCTGCCCACTCGGCCAGCCTGGATCCTCTTCCGTCCGTGCTTTCGCTTCCCCATTCTGGGGATTTCGCATTAAAATCCCCAGTGATAATAATTTTTTTATACCTGAGCCTTCTGAAGCTGTGCGTAATTTCCTCCAGGAAAGCTTCATACTCTTCAATGGCTCGGTTCGGGGAGAAATAACAACTGTAGAGTATTAATTCCCCGACCCGAATCCAGACAAAACCGTTTCCTTGGCCATGTTCATCCGCCACTACTCGTCTATTCACGATCTTGAGTGCCGCATCCCCTCTGGCATCCCGGAACCAGCCCTCGCCCACAGTGCCACCAGGCTCGCTGATTGCCAGGATGTCAGCAGAAGTTTCAGCGGCAGTGGCAAAGAGCAGGTCCTGGGCGGCCCAGCTCCTTCCAACATTTAGTTGGAGGATCTTGAATGTTCCTCCTTTCGCGCCTCCTCCTGCGCCATTTCGTCCTGGGTTCCTCCCTTTTCGTTGCTCGGTGCCTCCCGTAGGATCGGCCTTTGGCCACGTTCCTGTTGTCGTCTAGCCTCCTCCAGGGCCTTTTGGCGTAGCCTGCACGCCCCTGATCCCTGCTGGTGCCCATCCTCGTAGCAGCTCAGGCATTTCACCGTGCTGCTTTTACAATCTCGGGCCAGATGCCCTTGTTCGGTGCATTTCCTGCAGTGATTTCCCCGGTCCGTGTTGTTGCATCTACCCTGAGTGTGCCCGTATTGGTAGCACCTGTAGCAGATGTCCAGGTGATGAAAGCTTCTCACCCTGCAATTGGACCACCCAATCCTGAGTACGTTCGTTTCCAGGATTTTTTCCGCTCCTTCTTCATCCATGGTAACGAAAGCCACTTGGGTGCCGCGATATGCGGGCCTGACCGAGTTTACCCTCACTTCCTTGTTTCCCGTCTTCACTTCTAGGGCCTCCGCGATCGACTCTCTAGTGGCGTCCGCTTCAATATCCCTAATGATTAGGGTGACGCCCTTTTGGTCCTGTCCCAGGATTCTGCTCTTGTCCGTACCCAATAGTTTAGTGATCTTTTCATTAAGTTCTTTGGTCTTGCTTTGGTCTTTGTCGACTTCGATCAATAAATCGCCAGTCCTGGTTTGCCTGACGTTCCTGATGCTACTCGTGGCTCCAGGGTCGATTCCCGCTTTCACCCTTTTTACCATCTCCAAATAGGTGGTATTTTCGGTGGATACGATGATTGCTTCCGTTCTTTTCCTTTGCGGTCTGATATTAGTGCTTGGTGTTGGTGCACTAGCATTAGCGCTTTCCGTTTCTTGGGGGCAGTTTCCTTTCTTAGGCTTCCTCTTGTCTCCGCGACCTTTTTTCCGGGTTCTTCTGTTTTCCGGTACTGTTTTCCAGCCCGTCTCAGTTTCTGAGGTTTCTGTACCAGTGATTTCTGTGTTAGTGGCAGTGGTGCCTACTGCTACATTTGCCGTTTGATTTTCTTCTTTGTCTTTCTCGGTCGTCGCCCGTTCTTCCCTAGGCTTCCTGTACCACTTGACTTTTACAGATGATTCGTGGAATACTGTTTCCAGCATTCTCACAAAGTAGCCCCAACTCAGTTTCCATTTTCCCGTATAAATCTTTTTGAAGACCACTTCAGTTTGTTGGTTCTTAACGAGGGATTTTTTAAGTTCCCACAGGCCCTCATATAGCACTGCCGGTGTTAATTTCCTGTCTTTGTATTCCATGCACATGTAGTAAATGTTTTTGGCCCTCGTTTGGCCACTGTCGCATATGCTTACTCTAACTATTTTAGTTTTGGTGGTAGCGGCACCTTCGTCCACTCCACTCCCTGTAATATCAAGCATCTCAGACAGCTCATTTCCCGTGTCCAGGTTGCTTGGTCTGGCAATTATATGGACCGCATCGTTTGGCAAAGTTTCAACATTCTCAGTGGCTTGGAAGATGTCCGCAATCCAGTGCCTCTTGTTTATTGCGAGAAAGGCCTCATAACTTTCGGCTACCTGTGCCTCAAGTATGGCCTCTTTAGTGATTGTCTCCCTATTGTTAATTAGGGAGTTACTTTTCCCGTCCTTGCCTGCCATGTCCACTTGCGTCCCTATTTCGGTAGTCGGGGGCCTGGACTGAGCTAGCTTCGTCTCAACCATTGCCTCAGTTTGGGTACCGCGTTCTTCCCTTGCTTGTACCATCTGGGTGCTGTCGTTATTCGTCTTCGTTTCCATTTTAGTTCTGCATTTCTGCGCCGTTTCTACGTCGACAATCTGTCGAGCAATCGTCCCGGCCGCGGTTTTAATTTCCACCTTAGTGTTTGGATATTGTTTCACTAAGGCCGTTAAGTCGGCAATGGTTTTCTTAATTTTCTTTAGGTCTACCTGCCCTTGGATTTGTCCCCCCATAATGTTACCTTCCATGACCTCGTCGATCCTCATCCTGCTAGCAAGCACCTTTTCAACTATGCTTGCAAGCCTCAGGGCGCATATTTCAATCTCGGTTTTTTCCTGTACTTTAGCAAGGATGCCCCCCATCATGTCTGCGAGTATGCCTGCTTCGCCTAGCTTCCCGTCAAACTCCCCCCACAAGGCTTGCCACTGGTCCAAGCGGTCAGCCCTTTGCTCCGACTCCCTTAAGTCCTCTGGTGTTCCGGGTGTTGGCTTCCCTGCTTTCCCCTTCCAGGCCAGCTTCTTCCACCCTTCGCTCGTTTCTATAGGGGAGGTCCTCTTCCGCTTTGTCTTGGCTGGCATTTCTGTCTTCTTTCCCTCCGGGCTATCCTCAATTATGAAGGTCTCCTTTGGGGCAGGCGAGTCCTTTGTTGGTGTTCTCTGTACCCTTTTTTTCTGCTCCATATCCCTCAGGAGTTTCTGTTCGTATTGAATTGTCTCCTCGGTAGTTGTTTCTCCCAACTCCCCGCCGATCATTTCCCGGAACATCTTCCTTGTTTTCGTGCCTTTCCTCTGTTCTTTTGGCGTAAAGCCGCCAGTGGGTGAGAAGAAAACTTCATGTCCCTCCTCTTCCATATTCACGTCTGACAGGCCAGTGTTTGCCTCTGGTAGGGATTCCTCCTCACTCACAGACTCGTGTCCTCTTTCCTTCTCGTCCGTGCCTACTCCCACCCTTCTACGGGGAGTCCCCTTTGAGCCAGTAGCCACTTCTCTTAATTCTGTTCCCCTGAACTCACTCTCCTTGTTTTCCTCTCCAGTCTTCCTCTCCTCTTCCTCTAATCTTTTGTGGGTTGCTTGTTCCATTACGTGTTATGACTAGGGCATCGTGTGCGCAGGAGCGGGCCGGGTAGACGGGAACGGGTATACCCTCAGGCCGTAGCCTTACCCCAGTTCCCTGAGGCCCGTTTCCCCCGTTTAATAACCCCGTGGTCATAGGGTTAAACTCGCTCGGGGCAGTAGGGGCTCCGACACCCCTACTCAGCGCACACTTCCTGATCAAGGCCCGAAGTGCCTAGTCCCTGCACCACTGCCGCTCCGGCGTTTCGGCAGAGCCAGCTCACATCAGCCCTTTCTCCTAGGTCGCCCCAAAACAACCTAGGGGTCCGGGCACTCCCACGCTGAGCAGCAGCAAGCGATCCGGAAGTCCATTGTCTAGCGGTAGTTGTCCTGAAGGGTCCGTCCTGAGGGCGCAGCCACTCCGCGAGCCTTACTGGCGTCTGCACATCCAGCCATCCTACCTAAGTGCAGCAGCCCGCGTCATCCTCCCGCGACTCAGGGGTTTAATTTCGGAGTTTTCCTTCTCCTAGACGGGTTGCCTTCACCACGGCTAACGAGTCCCGTCTACCCGTGGGTGGCCGCCCACTCTGGGTCAGACGCCACCCTGGTGTTCTTAGTCTTCCGGCTACCGGAGAGTCCCGGCCTGCCGTACTAAGCCCCCCCACCACGACAAGGTGAACACCACGGGGGGGAACCTAACCTAACCTAACCTAACCTAACCTAACCTAACCTAACCTAACCTAACCTAACCTAACCTAACCTAACCTAACCTAACCTAACCTAACCTAACCTAACCTAACCTAACCTAACCTAACCTAACCTAACCTAACCTAACCTAACCTAACCTAACCTAACCTAACCTAACCTAACCTAACCTAACCTAACCTAACCTAACCTAACCTAACCTAAGTTGGGTTAGCTTACCCTAAATTGGGTTAGCTTACCCTAAGTAAGGTTAGCTTACTCTAAGTAAGGTTAGCTTACCCTAAGTTAGGTTAGCTTACCCTAAGTTAGGTTAGCTTACCCTAAGTTAGGTTAGCTTACCCTAAGTTAGGTTAGCTTACCCTAAGTTAGGTTAGCTTACCCTAAGTTAGGTTAGCTTACCCTAAGTTAGGTTAGCTTACCCTAAGTTAGGTTAGCTTACCCTAAGTTAGGTTAGCTTAACCTGAGTTGGGTTAGCTTAACCTAAGTTGGGTTAGCTTACCCTAAGTTAGGTTAGCTTACCCTAAGTTAGGTTAGCTTAACCTGAGTTAGGTTAGCTTAACCTACGTTGGGTTAGCTTAACCTAAGTTGGGTTAGCTTAACCTAAGTTGGGTTAGCTTAACCTAAGTTGGGTTAGCTTAACCTAAGTTGGGTTAGCTTACCCTAAGTAAGGTTAGCTTACCCTAAGTTAGGTTAGCTTACCCTAAGTTAGGTTAGCTTACCCTAAGTTGGGTTAGCTTACCCTAAGTTAGGTTAGCTTAACCTAAGTTAGGTTAGCTTACCCTAAGTTAGGTTAGCTTAACTTTTTTTTTTTTTTTTTCAATCACCTAGTCTAATTTAACTTAACATAACCAACATACACCACGACCTCTTTAAACACTAATCTACCATGGAGAGTGTGGTTTAGGTTATTGTACCGTAACCTAACCTAAACTAACCACGCTCCCTTCCTTTACTACCACGCCACTTGATGCCGTTACCCTTGTGCAAGCCCTAAGCCACAGCTCGACAGCTTGGGTCAGGGAGGTTGGTCCGCGGCGATAGCTTTGATGGGACACCCCCGGGTGTAATACCCAGGTATTACCCCAGGGCTCCCCACTTATAGCTACCACTAACCATGTCCTTGTGATCATGGCCGTTCCCCTATCCGCCACCTGGGGACGCGCCCGGTAGTTTACCCAAACCCCGGGATACTGCGTTCGCCTAAACCTACTTTCTGGTTTACGAGTTATACGCGATCTTGTACACCAGCAGTCTAATCGGATAATTGTTCAAGTAAATGTTGTTCGTATTACTAACAGGCATCTATCATGCCTATGCAATTTTGTTTTAGCTCCTATGGTTTACGAGTTATAAACGATCTCGTGAGAACTAGCAGTCTAATAGGATAATTGTGCAAGTAAAAGTTGTTCGTAGTATTAAAAGGAACCGATCATGTCCTATACAATTTTAATCTAGCTCCTCTGGTTTACGAGTTATAAACAGTTTTTCGAAATGTTGCTATAGGTTATGTCACGTACGATTGTATATACACCAACAAAATTTCATTCGTATTGGTTCGGTCAGTTCCGAGATAGATGGCCGCCATTTTGAATTTAGACAAAGTAAAGAACTTATTTTGATTTGATGACTAGTTCACGTGATTTTTTTATAACTTGCTAATCATAATTGTACAACCGTATATAAATTTGAGAACTAATTTACAAATTATAGTATCCAAATTATATCATAAAACATTATTAACTTACATGTTGATATTTCCTGGTCCATATTGGTTATTATTTTTCTCTGGATACCACTGGACACAATATTTGTCACAATACTCAAACAGGGCATTGCTTTTACTGCACGTTACACACTCACACGCTACTGTTGTGCTCGAATACTACCGGTATGTTTATTTTAATCGCGAACAACTTTTACACATGTTGTTCAATTCACTCACTTCCTCTAACTGACTGCACTCGAGGTTTAAATCCCCTCCACTAATACTCTTATATAGCCAATTATTCCTTATTGGGATTTTAATTTCAATATTATGATGACATAATACACAGGTATTAGGTCGCCATAATCTATTATTCATACATACATACATGAATATATATATATATATATAGTCTCAAGAATATGTAGTTCTAATATCTAAATCGCGGTCCTGTAAAACATCTTTATCTCGCGAAACCTATTTTCAAATTAGTATATAAACCGCGCTGACAGACAATTAATATCACACAGTCACCGAGACACTCAGTTACCGATCTCCGATTCAGCCACCTTGCATCTCCAGCCACCATTCAACCGTCACCAGTCGACACCGATCTCCAGGTAAATAAAGCACTCCAGTAAATTACCGTACCGTACCGTGCTTCCTCGAAGATATTGACCTAACAAGCCTGTTAATATCTAGTTCTGAAGTTCGCTTATAACTCTTTAACCAGCCGTTAAATCGAAAAAAGTTTCAAACAAGAAAGTATTAATAAGAGATTGTGCACAACTTCTATTTGAAACTTTTTTCGATTGGACATCTAGTTCAGGAGTTCGCTTATAACTCTTTAACCAGCCGTCAAATCGAAAAAAGTTTCAAACAAGAAAGTATTAACTTAAGATTGTGCACAACTTCTATTTGAAACTTTTTTCGATTGGAAGTCTAGTTCAGGAGTTCGCTTATAACTCTTTAACCAGCCGTCAAATCGAACAAAGTTTCAAAGAAGAAAGTATTAATAAGAGATTGTGCACAACTTCTATTTGAAACTTTTTTCGATTGGACGTCTAGTTCAGGAGTTCGCTTATAACTCTTTAACCAGCCGTCAAATCGTAAAAAGCTTCATACAAGAAAGTTTTAATTTAAGATTGTGCACAACTTCTATTTGAAACTTTTTTCGATTGGACGTCTAGTTCAGGAGTTCGCTTATAACTCTTTAACCAGCCGTCAAATCGAAAAAAGTTTCAAACAAGAGAGTATTAATAAGAGATTGTGCACAACTTCTATTTGAAACTTTTATCGATTGGACGTCTAGTTCAGGAGTTCGTTTATAACTCTTTAACCAGCCGTCAAATCGTAAAAAGTTTCAAACAAGAAAGTATTAATAAGAGATTGTGCACAACTTCTATTTGAAACTTTTTTCGATTGGACGTCTAGTTCAGGAGTTCGCTTATAACTCTTTAACCAGCCGTCAAATCGTAAAAAGTTTCAAACAAGAAAGTATTAATAAGAGATTGTGCCCAACTTCTATTTGAAACTTTTTTCGATTGGACGTCTAGTTCAGGAGTTCGCTTATAACTCTTTAACCAGCCGTCAAATCGAAAAAAGTTTCAAACAAGAAAGTATTAATAAGAGTTTGTGCACAACTTCTATTTGAAACTTTTTTCGATTGGACGTCTAGTTCAGGAGTTCGCTTATAACTCTTTAACCAGCCGTCAAATCGAAAAAAGTTTCAAACAAGAAAGTATTAATTTAAGATTGTGCACAACTTCTATTTGAAACTTTTTTCGATTGGACGTCTAGTTCAGGAGTTCGTTTATAACTCTTTAACCAGCCGTCAAATCGAAAAAAGTTTCAAACAAGCAAGTATTAATAAGAGATTGTGCACAACTTTTATTTGAAACTTTTTTCGATTGGACGTCTAGTTCAGGAGTTCGCTTATAACTCTTTAACCAGCCGTCAAATCGAAAAAAGTTTCAAACAAGAAATTATTAATAAAAGATTGTGCACAACTTCTATTTGAAACTTTTTTCGATTGGACGTCTAGTTCAGGAGTTCGCTTATAACTCTTTAACCAGCCGTCAAATCGTAAAAAGTTTCAAACAAGAAAGTATTAATAAGAGATTGTGCACAACTTCTATTTGAAACTTTTTTCGATTGGACGTCTAGTTCAGGAGTTCGCTTATAACTCTTTAACCAGCCGTCAAATCGTAAAAAGTTTCAAACAAGAAAGTATTAATAAGAGATTGTGCCCAACTTCTATTTGAAACTTTTTTCGATTGGACGTCTAGTTCAGGAGTTCGCTTATAACTCTTTAACCAGCCGTCAAATCGAAAAAAGTTTCAAACAAGAAAGTATTAATAAGAGTTTGTGCACAACTTCTATTTGAAACTTTTTTCGATTGGACGTCTAGTTCAGGAGTTCGCTTATAACTCTTTAACCAGCCGTCAAATCGTAAAAAGCTTCATACAAGAAAGTTTTAATTTAAGATTGTGTACAACTTCTATTTGAAACTTTTTTCGATTGGACGTCTAGTTCAGGAGTTCGTTTATAACTCTTTAACCAGCCGTCAAATCGAAAAAAGTTTCAAACAAGAAAGTATTAATAAGAGATTGTGCACAACTTTTATTTGAAACTTTTATCGATTGGACGTCTAGTTCAGGAGTTCGTTTATAACTCTTTAACCAGCCGTCAAATCGTAAAAAGTTTCAAACAAGAAAGTATTAATAAGAGATTGTGCACAACTTCTATTTGAAACTTTTTTCGATTGGACGTCTAGTTCAGGAGTTCGCTTATAACTCTTTAACCAGCCGTCAAATCGTAAAAAGTTTCAAACAAGAAAGTATTAATAAGAGATTGTGCCCAACTTCTATTTGAAACTTTTTTCGATTGGACGTCTAGTTCAGGAGTTCGCTTATAACTCTTTAACCAGCCGTCAAATCGAAAAAAGTTTCAAACAAGAAAGTATTAATAAGAGTTTGTGCACAACTTCTATTTGAAACTTTTTTCGATTGGACGTCTAGTTCAGGAGTTCGCTTATAACTCTTTAACCAGCCGTCAAATCGAACAAAGTTTCAACCAAGAAAGTATTAATAAGAGATTGTGCACAACTTCTATTTGAAACTTTTTTCGATTGGACGTCTAGTTCAGGAGTTCGTTTATAACTCTTTAACCAGCCGTCAAATCGAAAAAAGTTTCAAACAAGCAAGTATTAATAAGAGATTGTGCACAACTTTTATTTGAAACTTTTTTCGATTGGACGTCTAGTTCAGGAGTTCGCTTATAACTCTTTAACCAGCCGTCAAATCGAAAAAAGTTTCAAACAAGAAATTATTAATAAAAGATTGTGCACAACTTCTATTTGAAACTTTTTTCGATTGGACGTCTAGTTCAGGAGTTCGCTTATAACTCTTTAACCAGCCGTCAAATCGTAAAAAGTTTCAAACAAGAAAGTATTAATAAGAGATTGTGCACAACTTCTATTTGAAACTTTTTTCGATTGGACGTCTAGTTCAGGAGTTCGCTTATAACTCTTTAACCAGCCGTCAAATCGTAAAAAGTTTCAAACAAGAAAGTATTAATAAGAGATTGTGCCCAACTTCTATTTGAAACTTTTTTCGATTGGACGTCTAGTTCAGGAGTTCGCTTATAACTCTTTAACCAGCCGTCAAATCGAAAAAAGTTTCAAACAAGAAAGTATTAATAAGAGTTTGTGCACAACTTCTATTTGAAACTTTTTTCGATTGGACGTCTAGTTCAGGAGTTCGCTTATAACTCTTTAACCAGCCGTCAAATCGTAAAAAGCTTCATACAAGAAAGTTTTAATTTAAGATTGTGTACAACTTCTATTTGAAACTTTTTTCGATTGGACGTCTAGTTCAGGAGTTCGTTTATAACTCTTTAACCAGCCGTCAAATCGAAAAAAGTTTCAAACAAGAAAGTATTAATAAGAGATTGTGCACAACTTTTATTTGAAACTTTTATCGATTGGACGTCTAGTTCAGGAGTTCGTTTATAACTCTTTAACCAGCCGTCAAATCGTAAAAAGTTTCAAACAAGAAAGTATTAATAAGAGATTGTGCACAACTTCTATTTGAAACTTTTTTCGATTGGACGTCTAGTTCAGGAGTTCGCTTATAACTCTTTAACCAGCCGTCAAATCGTAAAAAGTTTCAAACAAGAAAGTATTAATAAGAGATTGTGCCCAACTTCTATTTGAAACTTTTTTCGATTGGACGTCTAGTTCAGGAGTTCGCTTATAACTCTTTAACCAGCCGTCAAATCGAAAAAAGTTTCAAACAAGAAAGTATTAATAAGAGTTTGTGCACAACTTCTATTTGAAACTTTTTTCGATTGGACGTCTAGTTCAGGAGTTCGCTTATAACTCTTTAACCAGCCGTCAAATCGAACAAAGTTTCAACCAAGAAAGTATTAATAAGAGATTGTGCACAACTTCTATTTGAAACTTTTTTCGATTGGACGTCTAGTTCAGGAGTTCGTTTATAACTCTTTAACCAGCCGTCAAATCGAAAAAAGTTTCAAACAAGAAAGTATTAATAAGAGATTGTGCACAACTTCTATTTGAAACTTTTTTCGATTGGACGTCTAGTTCAGGAGTTCGCTTATAACTCTTTAACCAGCCGTCAAATCGAAAAAAGTTTCAAACAAGAAAGTATTAATTTAAGATTGTGCACAACTTCTATTTGAAACTTTTTTCGATTGGACGTCTAGTTCAGGAGTTCGTTTATAACTCTTTAACCAGCCGTCAAATCGAAAAAAGTTTCAAACAAGAAAGTATTAATAAGAGATTGTGCACAACTTCTATTTGAAACTTTTTTCGATTGGACGTCTAGTTCAGGAGTTCGCTTATAACTCTTTAACCAGCCGTCAAATCGAAAAAAGTTTCAAACAAGAAATTATTAATAAAAGATTGTGCACAACTTCTATTTGAAACTTTTTTCGATTGGACGTCTAGTTCAGGAGTTCGCTTATAACTCTTTAACCAGCCGTCAAATCGTAAAAAGTTTCAAACAAGAAAGTATTAATAAGAGATTGTGCACAACTTCTATTTGAAACTTTTTTCGATTGGACGTCTAGTTCAGGAGTTCGCTTATAACTCTTTAACCAGCCGTCAAATCGAAAAAAGTTTCAAACAAGAAAGTATTAATTTAAGATTGTGCACAACTTCTATTTGAAACTTTTTTCGATTGGACGTCTAGTTCAGGAGTTTGCTTATAACTCTTTAACCAGCCGTCAAATCGAAAAAAGTTTCAAACAAGAAAGTATTAATTTAAGATTGTGCACAACTTCTATTTGAAACTTTTTTCGATTGGACGTCTAGTTCAGGAGTTCGCTTATAACTCTTTAACCAGCCGTCAAATCGTAAAAAGCTTCATACAAGAAAGTTTTAATTTAAGATTGTGTACAACTTCTATTTGAAACTTTTTTCGATTGGACGTCTAGTTCAGGAGTTCGTTTATAACTCTTTAACCAGCCGTCAAATCGAAAAAAGTTTCAAACAAGAAAGTATTAATAAGAGATTGTGCACAACTTCTATTTGAAACTTTTATCGATTGGACGTCTAGTTCAGGAGTTCGTTTATAACTCTTTAACCAGCCGTCAAATCGTAAAAAGTTTCAAACAAGAAAGTATTAATAAGAGATTGTGCACAACTTCTATTTGAAACTTTTTTCGATTGGACGTCTAGTTCAGGAGTTCGCTTATAACTCTTTAACCAGCCGTCAAATCGTAAAAAGTTTCAAACAAGAAAGTATTAATAAGAGATTGTGCCCAACTTCTATTTGAAACTTTTTTCGATTGGACGTCTAGTTCAGGAGTTCGCTTATAACTCTTTAACCAGCCGTCAAATCGAAAAAAGTTTCAAACAAGAAAGTATTAATAAGAGTTTGTGCACAACTTCTATTTGAAACTTTTTTCGATTGGACGTCTAGTTCAGGAGTTCGCTTATAACTCTTTAACCAGCCGTCAAATCGAACAAAGTTTCAAACAAGAAAGTATTAATAAGAGATTGTGTACAACTTCTATTTGAAACTTTTTTCGATTGGACGTCTAGTTCAGGAGTTCGTTTATAACTCTTTAACCAGCCGTCAAATCGAAAAAAGTTTCAAACAAGAAAGTATTAATAAGAGATTGTGCACAACTTCTATTTGAAACTTTTTTCGATTGGACGTCTAGTTCAGGAGTTCGCTTATAACTCTTTAACCAGCCGTCAAATCGAAAAAAGTTTCAAACAAGAAAGTATTAATTTAAGATTGTGCACAACTTCTATTTGAAACTTTTTTCGATTGGACGTCTAGTTCAGGAGTTCGTTTATAACTCTTTAACCAGCCGTCAAATCGAAAAAAGTTTCAAACAAGAAAGTATTAATAAGAGATTGTGCACAACTTCTATTTGAAACTTTTTTCGATTGGACGTCTAGTTCAGGAGTTCGCTTATAACTCTTTAACCAGCCGTCAAATCGAAAAAAGTTTCAAACAAGAAAGTATTAATTTAAGATTGTGCACAACTTCTATTTGAAACTTTTTTCGATTGGACGTCTAGTTCAGGAGTTCGTTTATAACTCTTTAACCAGCCGTCAAATCGAAAAAAGTTTCAAACAAGAAAGTATTAATAAGAGATTGTGCACAACTTCTATTTGAAACTTTTTTCGATTGGACGTCTAGTTCAGGAGTTCGCTTATAACTCTTTAACCAGCCGTCAAATCGAAAAAAGTTTCAAACAAGAAATTATTAATAAAAGATTGTGCACAACTTCTATTTGAAACTTTTTTCGATTGGACGTCTAGTTCAGGAGTTCGCTTATAACTCTTTAACCAGCCGTCAAATCGTAAAAAGTTTCAAACAAGAAAGTATTAATAAGAGATTGTGCCCAACTTCTATTTGAAACTTTTTTCGATTGGACGTCTAGTTCAGGAGTTCGCTTATAACTCTTTAACCAGCCGTCAAATCGAAAAAAGTTTCAAACAAGAAAGTATTAATTTAAGATTGTGCACAACTTCTATTTGAAACTTTTTTCGATTGGACGTCTAGTTCAGGAGTTCGCTTATAACTCTTTAACCAGCCGTCAAATCGAAAAAAGTTTCAAACAAGAAAGTATTAATTTAAGATTGTGCACAACTTCTATTTGAAACTTTTTTCGATTGGACGTCTAGTTCAGGAGTTCGCTTATAACTCTTTAACCAGCCGTCAAATCGAAAAAAGTTTCAAACAAGAAAGTATTAATAAAAGATTGTGCACAACTTCTATTTGAAACTTTTTTCGATTGGACGTCTAGTTCAGGAGTTCGCTTATAACTCTTTAACCAGCCGTCAAATCGTAAAAAGTTTCAAACAAGAAAGTTTCAATTTATGACTGTGCCCAACTTCTATTTGAAACTTTTTTCGATTGGACATCTTGTTCTGGAGTTCGTTTATAACTCTTTAACCAGCCGTCAAATCGTAAAAAGCTTCAAACAAGAAAGTTTTAATTTAAGATTGTGCACAACTTTTATTTGTAACTTTTTTCGATTGTATGTCTAGTTCAAGAGTTCTCTTATATCTTGTAAATCAGTCGTCAAAGCCACTTTCGAGATAGATGGCCGCCATTTTGAATTTATTCATAGCGTATAAAACAATTACAGCCTATAGTTCATTTCAAATAAGATTGTATTCTTTAACAAAATTTCATTCTAATCAGTTGGGTCAGTTCCGAGATAATTGTCCACCATTTTGAATTTTGACATAACCTTTAAAAACTTTATAGCCTATACGTTATGTCAAACAAGAATGTATACACACCCGCAAAATTTCATTCGAATCGGTTCAGGTCAGTTCTGAGATAGATGGCCGCCACTTTGGATGTATACATACCCTTTACAAGCAATATAGGCTATAGTTCATGTCAAATAAGACTGTATACACCCACAAAATTTCAGTCGAGTCGGTTCAGTCAGTACCGAGATAGATGGCCACCATTTTGAATTTAGAAATAGTAAAAACTTATTTTGATTTGATAACTTGCTAGTCATAATTGTACAACCATATATAAATTTGACAACTAATTTACAAGTTATAGTATCCAAATTATATCATAAAAACATTATTAACTTACATGTTGATATTTCCAGGTCCATATTGGTTATTATTTTTCTCTGGATACCACTGGACACAATATTTGTCACAAAACACAAACAGGCCATTGATTTTACTGCACGTTACACACTCACACACAACTGTTGTGCTCGAATACTCCCGATATGTTTATTTTAATCGCGAACAACTTTTACACATGTAGTTCAATTCACTCACTTCACCTAACTGACTGCTCTCGAGGTTTAAATCCCCTCCACTAATACTCTTATATAGCCAATTATTCCTTATTGGGATTTTAATTTCAATATTATGATGACATAATACCTGTACCATAATCGGGTGACACTGCAACAGCCGATTCTGTTGCAACAGATTCTAATTGAACAGAATCTACATCAGCCGATTCTACAAATCCCGAAAATTTTATATGTAGCGCTCTCTCTACATCACCCGATACTACAAAAATGAAAAGTGGGTGTGGCAACATTATTGTTAATTTTTTAAACTAGTTTCACGTCGCCCTCTTTTGAAGGATATTAGAAACTATTACATATTATTACATAGAATAAATTTGATTTTTAAATGAAAACTATTAATATGTTTGTATTGATTACATTTTACTATATTTATTGAAGTATTTATAAAGCAAATATTTACTCATTAAATATATTTTGGTGGTTAATTTGTGAACTACATGCAAGTCGCTACTCGATTGTTTTTCTCTAGTGTTAACTTTTTAAACTAGTTTCAAGTAGCCCTCTTTTCATTGATTATAGAAACTATTACATATTATTACATAGAATAAATATGATATTTAAATTAAAACTATTAATATGTTTGTTTTGATTATTATTTTACTATATTTATTGAAGTATTTATAAAGCAAATATTTACTCTTTTAATATAATTTGGTGGTTAATTTATGACCTACAAGCAAGTCGCTACTCGATTGTTTTTCTCTAGTGTTAACTTTTTAAACTATTTTCACTTAGCCCTCTTTTCATGGATAATAGAAACTATTACATATTATTACATAGATTAAATTTGATATTTAAATTAAAACTATTAATATGTTTGTATTGATTATTATTTTACTATATTTATTGAAGTATTTATAAAGCAAATATTTACTCTTTTAATATAGTTTCCAAGTTGTCAATAGATGGTGCGAATAATCTCGTTTGAAGATCAACAAAATATATTTTTGTGATTTTTGGCTACACCATAAACTTTATAGAAAAGTTGTAATGAAACAAATTACTCCTTAATTTATTCTCTTTGAAAGTTATTTGAAGTATTTTTTGATTAGACGCAAAATTAGATTTTTTCTGGACCCCGCAAAAACATGCTAGAAATGTCGGTTACCGATGCCTTCACCGGCCGATAAAATGGGTACAGTTTTTGCGGTGAAACTTATTTTACGTCAAATCAAAAAATGTTTCAAATAAAAAAGTTTTATTTTGTTATTTCTTAACTACTTTAATTACACTTTTTTTCAATTAAGTTCATCATATTGTCAATAATCGTGCATTTATATGATAAATAAATTTGCAAATATTTCTTTAACTAAGGGATGAATTGAAAAATGTTTCAAATAAATCTTCTTAATTTATAGTTTCCAAGTTGTCAATAGATGGTGCGAATAATCTCGTTTGAAGATCAACAAAATATATTTTTGTGATTTTTGGCTACACCATAAACTTTATAGAAAAGTTGTAATGAAACAAATTACTCCTTAATTTATTCTCTTTGAAAGTTATTTGAAGTATTTTTTGATTAGACGCAAAATTAGATTTTTTCTGGACCCCGCAAAAACATGCTAGAAATGTCGGTTACCGATGCCTTCACCGGCCGATAAAATGGGTACAGTTTTTGCGGTGAAACTTATTTTACGTCAAATCAAAAAATGTTTCAAATAAAAAAGTTTTATTTTGTTATTTCTTAACTACTTTAATTACACTTTTTTTCAATTAAGTTCATCATATTGTCATTAATCGTGCATTTATATGATAAATAAATTTGCAAATATTTCTTTAACTAAGGGATGAATTGAAAAATGTTTCAAATAAATCTTCTTAATTTATAGTTTCCAAGTTGTCAATAGATGGTGCGAATAATCTCGTTTGAAGATCAACAAAATATATTTTTGTGATTTTTGGCTACACCATAAACTTTATAGAAAAGTTGTAATGAAACAAATTACTCCTTAATTTATTCTCTTTGAAAGTTATTTGAAGTATTTTTTGATTAGACGCAAAATTAGATTTTTTCTGGACCCCGCAAAAACATGCTAGAAATGTCGGTTACCGATGCCTTCACCGGCCGATAAAATGGGTACAGTTTTTGCGGTGAAACTTATTTTACGTCAAATCAAAAAATGTTTCAAATAAAAAAGTTTTATTTTGTTATTTCTTAACTACTTTAATTACACTTTTTTTCAATTAAGTTCATCATATTGTCAATAATCGTGCATTTATATGATAAATAAATTTGCAAATATTTCTTTAACTAAGGGATGAATTGAAAAATGTTTCAAATAAATCTTCTTAATTTATAGTTTCCAAGTTGTCAATAGATGGTGCGAATAATCTCGTTTGAAGATCAACAAAATATATTTTTGTGATTTTTGGCTACACCATAAACTTTATAGAAAAGTTGTAATGAAACAAATTACTCCTTAACTTATTCTCTTTGAAAGTTATTTGAAGTATTTTTTGATTAGACGCAAAATTAGATTTTTTCTGGACCCCGCAAAAACATGCTAGAAATGTCGGTTACCGATGACTTCACCGGCCGATAAAATGGGTACAGTTTTTGCGGTGAAACTTATTTTACGTCAAATCAAAAAATGTTTCAAATAAAAAAGTTTTATTTTGTTATTTCTTAACTACTTTAATTACACTTTTTTTCAATTAAGTTCATCATATTGTCAATAATCGTGCATTTATATGATAAATAAATTTGCAAATATTTCTTTAACTAAGGGATGAATTGAAAAATGTTTCAAATAAATCTTCTTAATTTATAGTTTCCAAGTTGTCAATAGATGGTGCGAATAATCTCGTTTGAAGATCAACAAAATATATTTTTGTGATTTTTGGCTACACCATAAACTTTATAGAAAAGTTGTAATGAAACAAATTACTCCTTAATTTATTCTCTTTGAAAGTTATTTGAAGTATTTTTTGATTAGACGCAAAATTAGATTTTTTCTGGACCCCGCAAAAACATGCTAGAAATGTCGGTTACCGATGCCTTCACCGGCCGATAAAATGGGTACAGTTTTTGCGGTGAAACTTATTTTACGTCAAATCAAAAAATGTTTCAAATAAAAAAGTTTTATTTTGTTATTTCTTAACTACTTTAATTACACTTTTTTTCAATTAAGTTCATCATATTGTCATTAATCGTGCATTTATATGATAAATAAATTTGCAAATATTTCTTTAACTAAGGGATGAATTGAAAAATGTTTCAAATAAATCTTCTTAATTTATAGTTTCCAAGTTGTCAATAGATGGTGCGAATAATCTCGTTTGAAGATCAACAAAATATATTTTTGTGATTTTTGGCTACACCATAAACTTTATAGAAAAGTTGTAATGAAACAAATTACTCCTTAATTTATTCTCTTTGAAAGTTATTTGAAGTATTTTTTGATTAGACGCAAAATTAGATTTTTTCTGGACCCCGCAAAAACATGCTAGAAATGTCGGTTACCGATGCCTTCACCGGCCGATAAAATGGGTACAGTTTTTGCGGTGAAACTTATTTTACGTCAAATCAAAAAATGTTTCAAATAAAAAAGTTTTATTTTGTTATTTCTTAACTACTTTAATTACACTTTTTTTCAATTAAGTTCATCATATTGTCAATAATCGTGCATTTATATGATAAATAAATTTGCAAATATTTCTTTAACTAAGGGATGAATTGAAAAATGTTTCAAACAAATCTTCTTAATTTATAGTTTCCAAGTTGTCAATAGATGGTGCGAATAATCTCGTTTGAAGATCAACAAAATATATTTTTGTGATTTTTGGCTACACCATAAACTTTATAGAAAAGTTGTAATGAAACAAATTACTCCTTAATTTATTCTCTTTGAAAGTTATTTGAAGTATTTTTTGATTAGACGCAAAATTAGATTTTTTCTGGACCCCGCAAAAACATGCTAGAAATGTCGGTTACCGATGCCTTCACCGGCCGATAAAATGGGTACAGTTTTTGCGGTGAAACTTATTTTACGTCAAATCAAAAAATGTTTCAAATAAAAAAGTTTTATTTTGTTATTTCTTAACTACTTTAATTACACTTTTTTTCAATTAAGTTCATCATATTGTCATTAATCGTGCATTTATATGATAAATAAATTTGCAAATATTTCTTTAACTAAGGGATGAATTGAAAAATGTTTCAAATAAATCTTCTTAATTTATAGTTTCCAAGTTGTCAATAGATGGTGCGAATAATCTCGTTTGAAGATCAACAAAATATATTTTTGTGATTTTTGGCTACACCATAAACTTTATAGAAAAGTTGTAATGAAACAAATTACTCCTTAATTTATTCTCTTTGAAAGTTATTTGAAGTATTTTTTGATTAGACGCAAAATTAGATTTTTTCTGGACCCCGCAAAAACATGCTAGAAATGTCAGTTACCGATGCCTTCACCGGCCGATAAAATGGGTACAGTTTTTGCGGTGAAACTTATTTTACGTCAAATCAAAAAATGTTTCAAATAAAAAAGTTTTATTTTGTTATTTCTTAACTACTTTAATTACACTTTTTTTCAATTAAGTTCATCATATTGTCAATAATCGTGCATTTATATGATAAATAAATTTGCAAATATTTCTTTAACTAAGGGATGAATTGAAAAATGTTTCAAATAAATCTTCTTAATTTATAGTTTCCAAGTTGTCAATAGATGGTGCGAATAATCTCGTTTGAAGATCAACAAAATATATTTTTGTGATTTTTGGCTACACCATAAACTTTATAGAAAAGTTGTAATGAAACAAATTACTCCTTAATTTATTCTCTTTGAAAGTTATTTGAAGTATTTTTTGATTAGACGCAAAATTAGATTTTTTCTGGACCCCGCAAAAACATGCTAGAAATGTCGGTTACCGATGCCTTCACCGGCCGATAAAATGGGTACAGTTTTTGCGGTGAAACTTATTTTACGTCAAATCAAAAAATGTTTCAAATAAAAAAGTTTTATTTTGTTATTTCTTAACTACTTTAATTACACTTTTTTTCAATTAAGTTCATCATATTGTCATTAATCGTGCATTTATATGATAAATAAATTTGCAAATATTTCTTTAACTAAGGGATGAATTGAAAAATGTTTCAAATAAATCTTCTTAATTTATAGTTTCCAAGTTGTCAATAGATGGTGCGAATAATCTCGTTTGAAGATCAACAAAATATATTTTTGTGATTTTTGGCTACACCATAAACTTTATAGAAAAGTTGTAATGAAACAAATTACTCCTTAATTTATTCTCTTTGAAAGTTATTTGAAGTATTTTTTGATTAGACGCAAAATTAGATTTTTTCTGGACCCCGCAAAAACATGCTAGAAATGTCGGTTACCGATGCCTTCACCGGCCGATAAAATGGGTACAGTTTTTGCGGTGAAACTTATTTTACGTCAAATCAAAAAATGTTTCAAATAAAAAAGTTTTATTTTGTTATTTCTTAACTACTTTAATTACACTTTTTTTCAATTAAGTTCATCATATTGTCAATAATCGTGCATTTATATGATAAATAAATTTGCAAATATTTCTTTAACTAAGGGATGAATTGAAAAATGTTTCAAATAAATCTTCTTAATTTATAGTTTCCAAGTTGTCAATAGATGGTGCGAATAATCTCGTTTGAAGATCAACAAAATATATTTTTGTGATTTTTGGCTACACCATAAACTTTATAGAAAAGTTGTAATGAAACAAATTACTCCTTAATTTATTCTCTTTGAAAGTTATTTGAAGTATTTTTTGATTAGACGCAAAATTAGATTTTTTCTGGACCCCGCAAAAACATGCTAGAAATGTCGGTTACCGATGACTTCACCGGCCGATAAAATGGGTACAGTTTTTGCGGTGAAACTTATTTTACGTCAAATCAAAAAATGTTTCAAATAAAAAAGTTTTATTTTGTTATTTCTTAACTACTTTAATTACACTTTTTTTCAATTAAGTTCATCATATTGTCAATAATCGTGCATTTATATGATAAATAAATTTGCAAATATTTCTTTAACTAAGGGATGAATTGAAAAATGTTTCAAATAAATCTTCTTAATTTATAGTTTCCAAGTTGTCAATAGATGGTGCGAATAATCTCGTTTGAAGATCAACAAAATATATTTTTGTGATTTTTGGCTACACCATAAACTTTATAGAAAAGTTGTAATGAAACAAATTACTCCTTAATTTATTCTCTTTGAAAGTTATTTGAAGTATTTTTTGATTAGACGCAAAATTAGATTTTTTCTGGACCCCGCAAAAACATGCTAGAAATGTCGGTTACCGATGCCTTCACCGGCCGATAAAATGGGTACAGTTTTTGCGGTGAAACTTATTTTACGTCAAATCAAAAAATGTTTCAAATAAAAAAGTTTTATTTTGTTATTTCTTAACTACTTTAATTACACTTTTTTTCAATTAAGTTCATCATATTGTCATTAATCGTGCATTTATATGATAAATAAATTTGCAAATATTTCTTTAACTAAGGGATGAATTGAAAAATGTTTCAAATAAATCTTCTTAATTTATAGTTTCCAAGTTGTCAATAGATGGTGCGAATAATCTCGTTTGAAGATCAACAAAATATATTTTTGTGATTTTTGGCTACACCATAAACTTTATAGAAAAGTTGTAATGAAACAAATTACTCCTTAATTTATTCTCTTTGAAAGTTATTTGAAGTATTTTTTGATTAGACGCAAAATTAGATTTTTTCTGGACCCCGCAAAAACATGCTAGAAATGTCAGTTACCGATGCCTTCACCGGCCGATAAAATGGGTACAGTTTTTGCGGTGAAACTTATTTTACGTCAAATCAAAAAATGTTTCAAATAAAAAAGTTTTATTTTGTTATTTCTTAACTACTTTAATTACACTTTTTTTCAATTAAGTTCATCATATTGTCAATAATCGTGCATTTATATGATAAATAAATTTGCAAATATTTCTTTAACTAAGGGATGAATTGAAAAATGTTTCAAATAAATCTTCTTAATTTATAGTTTCCAAGTTGTCAATAGATGGTGCGAATAATCTCGTTTGAAGATCAACAAAATATATTTTTGTGATTTTTGGCTACACCATAAACTTTATAGAAAAGTTGTAATGAAACAAATTACTCCTTAATTTATTCTCTTTGAAAGTTATTTGAAGTATTTTTTGATTAGACGCAAAATTAGATTTTTTCTGGACCCCGCAAAAACATGCTAGAAATGTCGGTTACCGATGCCTTCACCGGCCGATAAAATGGGTACAGTTTTTGCGGTGAAACTTATTTTACGTCAAATCAAAAAATGTTTCAAATAAAAAAGTTTTATTTTGTTATTTCTTAACTACTTTAATTACACTTTTTTTCAATTAAGTTCATCATATTGTCATTAATCGTGCATTTATATGATAAATAAATTTGCAAATATTTCTTTAACTAAGGGATGAATTGAAAAATGTTTCAAATAAATCTTCTTAATTTATAGTTTCCAAGTTGTCAATAGATGGTGCGAATAATCTCGTTTGAAGATCAACAAAATATATTTTTGTGATTTTTGGCTACACCATAAACTTTATAGAAAAGTTGTAATGAAACAAATTACTCCTTAATTTATTCTCTTTGAAAGTTATTTGAAGTATTTTTTGATTAGACGCAAAATTAGATTTTTTCTGGACCCCGCAAAAACATGCTAGAAATGTCGGTTACCGATGCCTTCACCGGCCGATAAAATGGGTACAGTTTTTGCGGTGAAACTTATTTTACGTCAAATCAAAAAATGTTTCAAATAAAAAAGTTTTATTTTGTTATTTCTTAACTACTTTAATTACACTTTTTTTCAATTAAGTTCATCATATTGTCAATAATCGTGCATTTATATGATAAATAAATTTGCAAATATTTCTTTAACTAAGGGATGAATTGAAAAATGTTTCAAATAAATCTTCTTAATTTATAGTTTCCAAGTTGTCAATAGATGGTGCGAATAATCTCGTTTGAAGATCAACAAAATATATTTTTGTGATTTTTGGCTACACCATAAACTTTATAGAAAAGTTGTAATGAAACAAATTACTCCTTAATTTATTCTCTTTGAAAGTTATTTGAAGTATTTTTTGATTAGACGCAAAATTAGATTTTTTCTGGACCCCGCAAAAACATGCTAGAAATGTCGGTTACCGATGACTTCACCGGCCGATAAAATGGGTACAGTTTTTGCGGTGAAACTTATTTTACGTCAAATCAAAAAATGTTTCAAATAAAAAAGTTTTATTTTGTTATTTCTTAACTACTTTAATTACACTTTTTTTCAATTAAGTTCATCATATTGTCAATAATCGTGCATTTATATGATAAATAAATTTGCAAATATTTCTTTAACTAAGGGATGAATTGAAAAATGTTTCAAATAAATCTTCTTAATTTATAGTTTCCAAGTTGTCAATAGATGGTGCGAATAATCTCGTTTGAAGATCAACAAAATATATTTTTGTGATTTTTGGCTACACCATAAACTTTATAGAAAAGTTGTAATGAAACAAATTACTCCTTAATTTATTCTCTTTGAAAGTTATTTGAAGTATTTTTTGATTAGACGCAAAATTAGATTTTTTCTGGACCCCGCAAAAACATGCTAGAAATGTCGGTTACCGATAACTTCACCGGCCGATAAAATGGGTACAGTTTTTGCGGTGAAACTTATTTTACGTCAAATCAAAAAATGTTTCAAATAAAAAAGTTTTATTTTGTTATTTCTTAACTACTTTAATTACACTTTTTTTCAATTAAGTTCATCATATTGTCAATAATCGTGCATTTATATGATAAATAAATTTGCAAATATTTCTTTAACTAAGGGATGAATTGAAAAATGTTTCAAATAAATCTTCTTAATTTATAGTTTCCAAATTGTCAATAGATGGTGCGAATAATCTCGTTTGAAGATCAACAAAATATATTTTTGTGATTTTTGGCTACACCATAAACTTTATAGAAAAGTTGTAATGAAACAAATTACTCCTTAATTTATTCTCTTTGAAAGTTATTTGAAGTATTTTTTTATTAGACGCAAAATTAGATTTTTTCTGGACCCCGCAAAAACATGCTAGAAATGTCGGTTACCGATGACTTCACCGGCCGATAAAATGGGTACAGTTTTTGCGGTGAAACTTATTTTACGTCAAATCAAAAAATGTTTCAAATAAAATAGTTTTATTTTGTTATTTCCTAACTACTTTAATTTTACTTTTTTTCAATTAAGTTCATCATATTGTCATTAATCGTGCATTTATATGATAAATAAATTTGCAAATATTTCTTTAACTAAGGGATGAATTGAAAAATGTTTCAAATAAATCTTCTTAATTTTTCATTTCTCTGTCACATTTACTTGAAGTATTTTTCCATTTAATCTCCCAATTCCGAGATATTTACCTTCATATATAGTTTCCAAGTTGTCAATAGATGTAGTCCGAGACGTTCCCAGTGAGGTGTCGCGTTACAAGCCGGAGTTACTACCACCGTAAATTCGCGATCCGTCTCGTGCCACCCGCATTATCCGGGAACAGAGCGCGATCACAAAGCGTCGTTAATGTGCGCAGCACCCCCGACTCGCTTCACACCTTCCCCACAACCTTCTCCGTACACCTGACCGTCGTTTCAGACATTTAGGCATCCCGACGCCCTGCGTCGTTTTTCTAAAAACGCCGTCACCGTACTTCCCAACCCTCCACTCGTCTATCCCACACCTGTTTACGATCAACAACCTCTTTGTAGTGTCGTTCTCACTCAATAAATACTTTACTCATCATTTTATCAACAATTTTATGTTTTATTCTAACAACCCTCTGATCTCCGACACCGCTATCCGACCGTTGACGCCCTAGCAACACAACGAGTCCACCATAACTCGTCGCAATAAAATTATGTGGGTGTATACATTCTTATTTGAAACTTTAATACACTTGAAGTTTTTAAGTATAATAATAATAATAATAATAAAACAACTCTTTTCAGCCTTTAAATAACTCAAGATTCTGCAACAGCAGAACTAGCACATACCTACAAATGACTGATACATTTTCTAGATCTGCAATAACAGAGCTGCTATACATAAAGGTTAAAATTTCAATTGTGTACGCTTATGCATTTTACTTTTAACATTTATTTATGTTATTGTGTCGGTGTACATCATGCAATAAACCAACAGTTTATAGTGAAGAATGAGATTTAGGGCATTTGAACCCGCACTAGATAAACTAGCGTGCTAACCAGTTAACCACTATTACTCAGCCAATCTACTTCTGTTGTATCCTAAATCAGGACAGGAAAAGGATAAGTTATTGCAGAAGTATAAACACAATTTTATTTGTGCAAAATTAATATTCATTTCATATTACAATAATAGCCAATTATATATTTCAATTGTTATACAATAGTAAACATTTATTTTTCTATCACATAATAGAAGCCATCAAAATATTCCAAGTCCGTGACCTTGAAATTCCCGGCGGCTAGAACTTCGATGCTGCCCCTAGTAAAAATTATCCATACTTCTGTAGGTAATTTTTACTGGGCTTATTTGTGTTTGTACTCACTGGACTGTCCTCCTTTTGAGGGCTCTCCTGGTTCATCTTGCTTCACTTCATTCCTGAGAACATAAAAAAGTATTTGTAACATACAAAAATATATAAAGATAGATGTGGAGTTTCTTTGTTCCCAAATCCAGAGGTGGATCTGGTTAAGCTCTGTCACCACGACAAGGTCTTGCTCCACGTAGACAGAGAAAGTGGTTGTCACCCGACAACACTTACCAAGGAAAAGATGAGGAAAATCTAGATATAAAAATCAAGCATACAAAAGAACTCATTCAAGCTGGCCAGCACATTCAACTACTACACACACACATACATCAGCTGCAGGCTGCAGCAGCACCCCCTCTCTGGACCTCGTATCTGAAAAAAAACTTAATTAATTAGTACATTTTATTCGCTTATATTTATTATTTTGTGTCTTACCATATACGAGGCCCAATGGCGCTCTATCAGGTGCTATATTTGCCCGAGGCAGACGATGATGCCTGCTCCGGGTGTCGTCGTCTACGCATTAGGAACCTGCATAACAAAAATATACACAATCACTCTTTGTTTATAAAAAATAAATTAAATGGTAAAATATTCCAGTTTGCTCTCAAGTCTAGTTTTCAAAGACGTATAAAAAGAATAACGCATTTGTATTAATTTCTAAATATGTAAACTTTAAAAGAGTATGTATAATTGATACATTTAATTTTAACCATAAACTAGTTATTCATACGTTATATTAATAGTTATATACAACATATATTGCTTACGTAATTAATTAGTGACGTAATTTATTAGTAACGTAATTAGTAAAAATTCGCGACTTACCATTTTGACTAGGTTCCGGCGCTTGTGCCAACTCCTTCCTGTAGGTGCACCTACAGGGTCCTACTGTCCCACGCCCCCCACCCCGGCCCCGCGAAACATCAAGTTCTTTCGACTTAGATTTCTCCAGTAACTGTCTATCACCTACCAACATATTTCACTCCATATGTGTCTAATGATACATCGTGCTAATTGTCGTTACTAGTTCAATATGCAACCGACACGACTTTGCTCCAATAAAAGATTTGTGGCCGCAAATCTTAAATTGGGGCGTTTCGCACTTAATATTTAACCAACTCGGGTCGTAGCCCAAAATATAATATAATCAGTCAGTTAAAATATTATTCCTAACTTTGAAATTAAATATATATTATGGATAGCCATTTTAATTTCAAAAATTAGGTTTTTCACCAGAATACCCCCAACCTGGGCCCAGGCTTGGACAATTGCTTGCCTGAGGATATACTGGCTACTTCGTAGACCTGGTACAGTGCACGCGTGTACTGTGCACGCGTATACACTGAACACGACTACGTGGGTCGACACTGGAGCTAATTCGCGGTCGTTCCACTATATCAAATCAATATGCATTTAATACAGAGGACCGCCGTGGTTGCTGGAAGGGACGTGTCGACAGGCCTGGAGATATCTAATTCGAATGAACTTGATGTTTATTAATTTCGACGCGTAATCTAATAATAGTTAGCACTTTATAAGAACACTTGGTTCTTTAACACCTTTGACGACGACCTGTTGTATGTGTGTAGCGGTATCGTCGACATGCAAACATTTAACAGCAGCAGACATAGATGATCACCCAACGACAGTTCGCTGAGCAATGACAATATACGAACAAGCAAACGCTTACACAGTCTCTGCGAACAATAATTATATTAAATTTACGTAAAGATTATAAACAAAAATTAATACAAATTATGCACACAGTTTACCGAGTCGTCGGATTTCTTACGTTAGTTTCAGTTCATCGTTTGATGCGTGAGGTAGTGATCAGACAGTTGGTGACTGTGATGGTGCTTTACACAATTTTAAGGAATATTCAAGATAGTTACTGTCGTGGTACTGAAATGGTGCTTGTGTTAGTGCTTGTTACAATTTCGAGGAACATTCAGGATATTTAAGAGGTAAGTTCAGTATCCCTGCGTGATATATTACTTTTTTTTTATTGGTGCACTGGTACTATTTTTTATATTTTCATGAAATGTGGTACATTTTGGTAAATACCTATTTCAGAAGTGATTCGAGGCATTTTACTTCAAAATTTTAGTAAATTTATATAACACCAAGTTGGCATTACAATTTTGTTTTATGCAAATATTATGTCATGATCAATGATGATATAAAATAGTATTTTCTTTTGGTTTAAACAATAATAAAATGAAATCATTTATTTATCAGTGGTATAATATACAGGTATAAATATGTCTATAATTTATTTATATGTTTAATATATAGGTTATTATTATAATGAATATAGTTTTAATTTTGCCTGTATCGTATTTACAAGAAAGTACAATATTTTTGTAAACAATGAAATATAATTATTTTTATTTTGTCAATGTTTCGGTTTTCTTTTTATACACTTCTGCAGAACACTATATGAATAATAAATATAAACAATATGAACATTATAAATTTAAAAATATTTGGACATAATTATATAATATAATAATAACATTTTAAAAAGATTCTTATTTTATTTTTTAAATAAAAAATAAATAAACAAATATATCATCACGCCTTTTACCCATTACTGGGTGTGGCACTCTGCCTAAGCAGATCTCGGTAAGTGATATATTTTGTCGCGTGAAATGCGGTTACCAGCCGTCAAATCACGGCCCTCAAAGATATTAGTGGAGAGGGAGCCACAGGGGTAAATTTAAATTGGTGAAAATTGTTTGTCGGCTGTGGGGATCGAACCAGGGTTCTCAAGATCCACAGTGTTTAATAATATAAGTTTTATTGAATTATAACGGAACAATATTTTTTTTTTGACTTTTTTCAAAAATACTAACTTTATTTAGAACTTAATTTAATTTATTCAACAAAAATGAATCAATAGATTTTAGAAATCTTTGAAAACTTTTACATGCGGATGTACATATCACTTACATCTTGAATATCAAATCTGTTTTTAATATTATTTTTGTCATTTTAGATAAAAACATTTTCAAAAATAAATGTTATTTTTTTCAAAATAGGTTAGTGTATCAAAAATTTGCATATGTCTAAAATGAAAATTGTAGTTATTTTTAATGGAATATAGTGCTAAAAAAGAGCTTAAGCATAATTGATTATTATTGTTATTAAAATAATTATTTTACAGAATTTAGTTTGTGTTTAATTGTGTATTTTAATTTTAAGTTTTCCTATATAATATATAGATAGTTATACATTTTTTATAAGCCAACTTCTTTATCAATTTTTGATTCTAATAATTTGCTTTTCGTTTTTTTTTAACTATGATGTTTAAAGTTTAAAAATATTTATATATGTATATATTGGGTCTGCTTTAATTCAATAAAACTTATTAAACAATCTTTCAACACAACCCAAGACTCTTTTTAGAATCTTATTATTATATTGTAAAACTATTTGTAAGTCTTTTAATAATTTATAATTTTCACAAATATTTATTATACATATTAGTGTCTCGTGAAGAAGGGGAAGAGGGGGCCCATAAAGAGTTAATCCAAGTGTTGACCAAATAAAAAGAATTATATTGACTGAATTCCTAAACTGTTGTGTTTTATTATAAATACGCTAGTCAAAATTAAAATGATTATAAAATAATTCCAAATATAATAAATTGATAAATAAAACTATACACATATTGTACCCTGTGTGTGTGTGACTTGAAAAATGTTTCAAATAAATCTTCTTAATTTTTCATTTCTCTGTCACATTTACTTGAAGTATTTTTCCATTTAATCCCCCAATTCCGAAATATTTACCTTCATATATAGTTTCCAAGTTGTCAATAGTTGGTGCGAATAATCTCGTTTGAAGATCAACAAAATATATTATTGTGATTTTTGGCTACACCATAAACTTTATAGAAAAGTTGTAATGAAACAAAGTACTCCTTAATTTATTCTCTTTGAAAGTTATTTGAAGTATTTTTTTATTAGACGCAAAATTAGATTTTTTCTGGACAACGCAAAAACATGCTAGAAATGTCGGTTACCGATGACTTCACTGGCCGATAAAATGGGTACAGTTTTTGCGGTGAAACTTATTTTACGTCAAATCAAAAAATGTTTCAAATAAAATAGTTTTATTTTGTTATTTCTTAACTACTTTAATAATACTTTTTTTCAATTAAGTTCATCATATTGTCATTAATCGTGCATTTATATGATAAATAAAAATGCAAATGTTTCTTTAACTAAGGGATGAATTAAAAATATTTCAAATAAATCTTCTTAATTTTTCATTTCTCTGTCACATTTACTTGAAGTATTTTGCCATTTAATCCCCCAATTCCGAGATATTTACCTTTATATATAGTTTCCAAGTTGTCAATAGAGGGTGCGAATAATCTCGTTTGAAGATCAACAAAATATATTTTTGTGATTTTTGGCTACACCATAAACTTTATAGAAAAGTTGTAATGAAACAAATTACTCCTTAATTTATTCTCTTTAAAAGTTATTTGAAGTATTTTTTGATTAGACGCAAAATTAGATTTTTTCTGGACCCCGCAAAAACATGCTAGAAATGTCGGTTACCGATGCCTTCACCGGCCGATAAAATGGGTACAGTTTTTGCGGTGAAACTTATTTTACGTCAAATCAAAAAATGTTTCAAATAAAAAAGTTTTATTTTGTTATTTCTTAACTACTTTAATTACACTTTTTTTCAATTAAGTTCATCATATTGTCAATAATCGTGCATTTATATGATAAATAAATTTGCAAATATTTCTTTAACTAAGGGATGAATTGAAAAATGTTTCAAATAAATCTTCTTAATTTATAGTTTCCAAGTTGTCAATAGATGGTGCGAATAATCTCGTTTGAAGATCAACAAAATATATTTTTGTGATTTTTGGCTACACCATAAACTTTATAGAAAAGTTGTAATGAAACAAATTACTCCTTAATTTATTCTCTTTGAAAGTTATTTGAAGTATTTTTTGATTAGACGCAAAATTAGATTTTTTCTGGACCCCGCAAAAACATGCTAGAAATGTCGGTTACCGATGACTTCACCGGCCGATAAAATGGGTACAGTTTTTGCGGTGAAACTTATTTTACGTCAAATCAAAAAATGTTTCAAATAAAAAAGTTTTATTTTGTTATTTCTTAACTACTTTAATTACACTTTTTTTCAATTAAGTTCATCATATTGTCAATAATCGTGCATTTATATGATAAATAAATTTGCAAATATTTCTTTAACTAAGGGATGAATTGAAAAATGTTTCAAATAAATCTTCTTAATTTATAGTTTCCAAGTTGTCAATAGATGGTGCGAATAATCTCGTTTGAAGATCAACAAAATATATTTTTGTGATTTTTGGCTACACCATAAACTTTATAGAAAATTTGTAATGAAACAAATTACTCCTTAATTTATTCTCTTTGAAAGTTATTTGAAGTATTTTTTGATTAGACGCAAAATTAGATTTTTTCTGGACCCCGCAAAAACATGCTAGAAATGTCGGTTACCGATGCCTTCACCGGCCGATAAAATGAGTACAGTTTTTGCGGTGAAACTTATTTTACGTCAAATCAAAAAATGTTTCAAATAAAAAAGTTTTATTTTGTTATTTCTTAACTACTTTAATTACACTTTTTTTCAATTAAGTTCATCATATTGTCAATAATCGTGCATTTATATGATAAATAAATTTGCAAATATTTCTTTAACTAAGGGATGAATTGAAAAATGTTTCAAATAAATCTTCTTAATTTATAGTTTCCAAATTGTCAATAGATGGTGCGAATAATCTCGTTTGAAGATCAACAAAATATATTTTTGTGATTTTTGGCTACACCATAAACTTTATAGAAAAGTTGTAATGAAACAAATTACTCCTTAATTTATTCTCTTTGAAAGTTATTTGAAGTATTTTTTGATTAGACGCAAAATTAGATTTTTTCTGGACCCCGCAAAAACATGCTAGAAATGTCGGTTACCGATGACTTCACCGGCCGATAAAATGGGTACAGTTTTTGCGGTGAAACTTATTTTACGTCAAATCAAAAAATGTTTCAAATAAAAAAGTTTTATTTTGTTGTTTCTTAACTACTTTAATTACACTTTTTTTCAATTAAGTTCATCATATTGTCAATAATCGTGCATTTATATGATAAATAAATTTGCAAATATTTCTTTAACTAAGGGATGAATTGAAAAATGTTTCAAATAAATCTTCTTAATTTATAGTTTCCAAGTTGTCAATAGATGGTGCGAATAATCTCGTTTGAAGATCAACAAAATATATTTTTGTGATTTTTGGCTACACCATAAACTTTATAGAAAAGTTGTAATGAAACAAATTACTCCTTAATTTATTCTCTTTAAAAGTTATTTGAAGTATTTTTTGATTAGACGCAAAATAAGATTTTTTCTGGACCCCGCAAAAACATGCTAGAAATGTCGGTTACCGATGTCTTCACCGGCCGATAAAATGGGTACAGTTTTTGCGGTGAAACTTATTTTACGTCAAATCAAAAAATGTTTCAAATAAAAAAGTTTTATTTTGTTATTTCTTAACTACTTTAATTACACTTTTTTTCAATTAAGTTCATCATATTGTCAATAATCGTGCATTTATATGATAAATAAATTTGCAAATATTTCTTTAACTAAGGGATGAATTGAAAAATGTTTCAAATAAATCTTCTTAATTTATAGTTTCCAAGTTGTCAATAGATGGTGCGAATAATCTCGTTTGAAGATCAACAAAATATATTTTTGTGATTTTTGGCTACACCATAAACTTTATAGAAAAGTTGTAATGAAACAAATTACTCCTTAATTTATTCTCTTTGAAAGTTATTTGAAGTATTTTTTGATTAGACGCAAAATTAGATTTTTTCTGGACCCCGCAAAAACATGCTAGAAATGTCGGTTACCGATGCCTTCACCGGCCGATAAAATGGGTACAGTTTTTGCGGTAAGACTTATTTTACGTCAAATCAAAAAATGTTTCAAATAAAAAAGTTTTATTTTGTTATTTCTTAACTACTTTAATTACACTTTTTTTCAATTAAGTTCATCATATTGTCAATAATCGTGCATTTATATGATAAATAAATTTGCAAATATTTCTTTAACTAAGGGATGAATTGAAAAATGTTTCAAATAAATCTTCTTAATTTATAGTTTCCAAGTTGTCAATAGATGGTGCGAATAATCTCGTTTGAAGATCAACAAAATATATTTTTGTGATTTTTGGCTACACCATAAACTTTATAGAAAAGTTATAATGAAACAAATTACTCCTTAATTTATTCTCTTTGAAAGTTATTTGAAGTATTTTTTGATTAGACGCAAAATTAGATTTTTTCTGGACCCCGCAAAAACATGCTAGAAATGTCGGTTACCGATGCCTTCACCGGCCGATAAAATGGGTACAGTTTTTGCGGTAAGACTTATTTTACGTCAAATCAAAAAATGTTTCAAATAAAAAAGTTTTATTTTGTTATTTCTCAACTACTTTAATTACACTTTTTTTCAATTAAGTTCATCATATTGTCAATAATCGTGCATTTATATGATAAATAAATTTGCAAATATTTCTTTAACTAAGGGATGAATTGAAAAATGTTTCAAATAAATCTTCTTAATTTATAGTTTCCAAGTTGTCAATAGATGGTGCGAATAATCTCGTTTGAAGATCAACAAAATATATTTTTGTGATTTTTGGCTACACCATAAACTTTATAGAAAAGTTGTAATGAAACAAATTACTCCTTAATTTATTCTCTTTGAAAGTTATTTGAAGTATTTTTTGATTAGACGCAAAATTAGATTTTTTCTGGACCCCGCAAAAACATGCTAGAAATGTCGGTTACCGATGACTTCACCGGCCGATAAAATGGGTACAGTTTTTGCGGTGAAACTTATTTTACGTCAAATCAAAAAATGTTTCAAATAAAAAAGTTTTATTTTGTTGTTTCTTAACTACTTTAATTACACTTTTTTTCAATTAAGTTCATCATATTGTCAATAATCGTGCATTTATATGATAAATAAATTTGCAAATATTTCTTTAACTAAGGGATGAATTGAAAAATGTTTCAAATAAATCTTCTTAATTTATAGTTTCCAAGTTGTCAATAGATGGTGCGAATAATCTCGTTTGAAGATCAACAAAATATATTTTTGTGATTTTTGGCTACACCATAAACTTTATAGAAAAGTTGTAATGAAACAAATTACTCCTTAATTTATTCTCTTTAAAAGTTATTTGAAGTATTTTTTGATTAGACGCAAAATAAGATTTTTTCTGGACCCCGCAAAAACATGCTAGAAATGTCGGTTACCGATGTCTTCACCGGCCGATAAAATGGGTACAGTTTTTGCGGTGAAACTTATTTTACGTCAAATCAAAAAATGTTTCAAATAAAAAAGTTTTATTTTGTTATTTCTTAACTACTTTAATTACACTTTTTTTCAATTAAGTTCATCATATTGTCAATAATCGTGCATTTATATGATAAATAAATTTGCAAATATTTCTTTAACTAAGGGATGAATTGAAAAATGTTTCAAATAAATCTTCTTAATTTATAGTTTCCAAGTTGTCAATAGATGGTGCGAATAATCTCGTTTGAAGATCAACAAAATATATTTTTGTGATTTTTGGCTACACCATAAACTTTATAGAAAAGTTGTAATGAAACAAATTACTCCTTAATTTATTCTCTTTGAAAGTTATTTGAAGTATTTTTTGATTAGACGCAAAATTAGATTTTTTCTGGACCCCGCAAAAACATGCTAGAAATGTCGGTTACCGATGCCTTCACCGGCCGATAAAATGGGTACAGTTTTTGCGGTAAGACTTATTTTACGTCAAATCAAAAAATGTTTCAAATAAAAAAGTTTTATTTTGTTATTTCTTAACTACTTTAATTACACTTTTTTTCAATTAAGTTCATCATATTGTCAATAATCGTGCATTTATATGATAAATAAATTTGCAAATATTTCTTTAACTAAGGGATGAATTGAAAAATGTTTCAAATAAATCTTCTTAATTTATAGTTTCCAAGTTGTCAATAGATGGTGCGAATAATCTCGTTTGAAGATCAACAAAATATATTTTTGTGATTTTTGGCTACACCATAAACTTTATAGAAAAGTTGTAATGAAACAAATTACTCCTTAATTTATTCTCTTTGAAAGTTATTTGAAGTATTTTTTGATTAGACGCAAAATTAGATTTTTTCTGGACCCCGCAAAAACATGCTAGAAATGTCGGTTACCGATGCCTTCACCGGCCGATAAAATGGGTACAGTTTTTGCGGTAAGACTTATTTTACGTCAAATCAAAAAATGTTTCAAATAAAAAAGTTTTATTTTGTTATTTCTCAACTACTTTAATTACACTTTTTTTCAATTAAGTTCATCATATTGTCAATAATCGTGCATTTATATGATAAATAAATTTGCAAATATTTCTTTAACTAAGGGATGAATTGAAAAATGTTTCAAATAAATCTTCTTAATTTATAGTTTCCAAGTTGTCAATAGATGGTGCGAATAATCTCGTTTGAAGATCAACAAAATATATTTTTGTGATTTTTGGCTACACCATAAACTTTATAGAAAAGTTGTAATGAAACAAATTACTCCTTAATTTATTCTCTTTGAAAGTTATTTGAAGTATTTTTTGATTAGACGCAAAATTAGATTTTTTCTGGACCCCGCAAAAACATGCTAGAAATGTCGGTTACCGATGACTTCACCGGCCGATAAAATGGGTACAGTTTTCGCGGTGAAACTTATTTTACGTCAAATCAAAAAATGTTTCAAATAAAATAGTTTTATTTTGTTATTTCTTAACTACTTTAATTATACTTTTTTTCAATTAAGTTCATCATATTGTCATTAATCGTGCATTTATATGATAAATAAAAATGCAAATATTTCTTTAACTAAGGGATGAATTGAAAAATATTTCAAATAAATCTTCTTAATTTTTCATTTTTCTGTCACATTTACTTGAAGTATTTTGCCATTTAATCCCCCAATTCCGAGATATTTACCTTCATATATAGTATCCAAGTTGTCAATAGAGGGTGCAAATAATCTCGTTTGAAGATCAACAAAATATATTTTTGTGATTTTTGGCTACACCATAAACTTTATAGAAAAGTTGTAATGAAACAAATTACTCCTTAATTTATTCTCTTTGAAAGTTATTTGAAGTATTTTTTGATTAGACGCAAAATTAGATTTTTTCTGGACCCCGCAAAAACATGCTAGAAATGTCGGTTACCGATGCCTTCACCGGCCGATAAAATGGGTACAGTTTTTGCGGTAAGACTTATTTTACGTCAAATCAAAAAATGTTTCAAATAAAAAAGTTTTATTTTGTTATTTCTCAACTACTTGAATTACACTTTTTTTCAATTAAGTTCATCATATTGTCAATAATCGTGCATTTATATGATAAATAAATTTGCAAATATTTCTTTAACTAAGGGATGAATTGAAAAATGTTTCAAATAAATCTTCTTAATTTATAGTTTCCAAGTTGTCAATAGATGGTGCGAATAATCTCGTTTGAAGATCAACAAAATATATTTTTGTGATTTTTGGCTACACCATAAACTTTATAGAAAAGTTGTAATGAAACAAATTACTCCTTAATTTATTCTCTTTGAAAGTTATTTGAAGTATTTTTTGATTAGACGCAAAATTAGATTTTTTCTGGACCCCGCAAAAACATGCTAGAAATGTCGGTTACCGATGACTTCACCGGCCGATAAAATGGGTACAGTTTTCGCGGTGAAACTTATTTTACGTCAAATCAAAAAATGTTTCAAATAAAATAGTTTTATTTTGTTATTTCTTAACTACTTTAATTATCCTTTTTTTCAATTAAGTTCATCATATTGTCATTAATCGTGCATTTATATGATAAATAAAAATGCAAATATTTCTTTAACTAAGGGATGAATTGAAAAATATTTCAAATAAATCTTCTTAATTTTTCATTTTTCTGTCACATTTACTTGAAGTATTTTGCCATTTAATCCCCCAATTCCGAGATATTTACCTTCATATATAGTTTCCAAGTTGTCAATAGAGGGTGCAAATAATCTCGTTTGAAGATCAACAAAATATATTTTTGTGATTTTTGGCTACACCATAAACTTTATAGAAAAGTTGTAATGAAACAAATTACTCCTTAATTTATTCTCTTTGAAAGTTATTTGAAGTATTTTTTGATTAGACGCAAAATTAGATTTTTTCTGGACCCCGCAAAAACATGCTAGAAATGTCGGTTACCGATGCCTTCACCGGCCGATAAAATGGGTACAGTTTTTGCGGTAAGACTTATTTTACGTCAAATCAAAAAATGTTTCAAATAAAAAAGTTTTATTTTGTTATTTCTCAACTACTTTAATTACACTTTTTTTCAATTAAGTTCATCATATTGTCAATAATCGTGCATTTATATGATAAATAAATTTGCAAATATTTCTTTAACTAAGGGATGAATTGAAAAATGTTTCAAATAAATCTTCTTAATTTATAGTTTCCAAGTTGTCAATAGATGGTGCGAATAATCTCGTTTGAAGATCAACAAAATATATTTTTGTGATTTTTGGCTACACCATAAACTTTATAGAAAAGTTGTAATGAAACAAATTACTCCTTAATTTATTCTCTTTGAAAGTTATTTGAAGTATTTTTTGATTAGACGCAAAATTAGATTTTTTCTGGACCCCGCAAAAACATGCTAGAAATGTCGGTTACCGATGACTTCACCGGCCGATAAAATGGGTACAGTTTTCGCGGTGAAACTTATTTTACGTCAAATCAAAAAATGTTTCAAATAAAATAGTTTTATTTTGTTATTTCTTAACTACTTTAATTATACTTTTTTTCAATTAAGTTCATCATATTGTCATTAATCGTGCATTTATATGATAAATAAAAATGCAAATATTTCTTTAACTAAGGGATGAATTGAAAAATATTTCAAATAAATCTTCTTAATTTTTCATTTTTCTGTCACATTTACTTGAAGTATTTTGCCATTTAATCCCCCAATTCCGAGATATTTACCTTCATATATAGTTTCCAAGTTGTCAATAGAGGGTGCAAATAATCTCGTTTGAAGATCAACAAAATATATTTTTGTGATTTTTGGCTACACCATAAACTTTATAGAAAAGTTGTAATGAAACAAATTACTCCTTAATTTATTCTCTTTGAAAGTTATTTGAAGTATTTTTTGATTAGACGCAAAATTAGATTTTTTCTGGACCCCGCAAAAACATGCTAGAAATGTCGGTTACCGATGACTTCACCGGCCGATAAAATGGGTACAGTTTTTGCGGTGAAACTTATTTTACGTCAAATCAAAAAATGTTTCAAATAAAAAAAGTTTTATTTTGTTATTTCTTAACTACTTTAATTATACTTTTTTTCAATTAAGTTCATCATATTGTCAATAATCGTGCATTTATATGATCAATAAAATTGCAAATATTTCTTTAACTAAGGGATGAATTGAAAAATGTTTCAAATAAATCTTCTTAATTTATAGTTTCCAAGTTGTCAATAGATGGTGCGAATAATCTCGTTTGAAGATCAACAAAATATATTTTTCTGATTTTTGGCTACACCATAAACTTTATAGAAAAGTTGTAATGAAACAAATTACTCTTTAATTTATTCTCTTTGAAAGTTATTTGAAGTATTTTTTGATTAGACGCAAAATTAGATTTTTTCTGGACCCCGCAAAAACATGCTAGAAATGTCGGTTACCGATGACTTCACCGGCCGATAAAATGGGTACAGTTTTTGCGGTGAAACTTATTTTACGTCAAATCAAAAAATGTTTCAAATAAAATAGTTTTATTTTGTTATTTCTTAACTACTTTAATTATACTTTTTTTCAATTAAGTTCATCATATTGTCATTAATCGTGCATTTATATGATAAATAAAAATGCAAATATTTCTTTAACTAAGGGATGAATTGAATAATGTTTCAAATAAATCTTCTTAATTTTTCATTTCTCTATCACATTTACTTGAAGTATTTTGCCATTTAATCCCCCAATTCCGAGATATTTACCTTCATATATAGTTTCCAAGTTGTCAATAGAGGGTGCGAATAATCTCGTTTGAAGATCAACAAAATATATTTTTGTGATTTTTGGCTACACCATAAACTTTATAGAAAAGTTGTAATGAAACAAATTACTCCTTAATTTATTCTCTTTGAAAGTTATTTGAAGTATTTTTTGATTAGACGCAAAATTAGATTTTTTCTGGACCCCGCAAAAACATGCTAGAAATGTCGGTTACCGATGACTTCACCGGCCGATAAAATGGGTACAGTTTTTGCGGTGAAACTTATTTTACGTCAAATCAAAAAATGTTTCAAATAAAAAAAGTTTTATTTTGTTATTTCTTAACTACTTTAATTATACTTTTTTTCAATTAAGTTCATCATATTGTCAATAATCGTGCATTTATATGATCAATAAAATTGCAAATATTTCTTTAACTAAGGGATGAATTGAAAAATGTTTCAAATAAATCTTCTTAATTTATAGTTTCCAAGTTGTCAATAGATGGTGCGAATAATCTCGTTTGAAGATCAACAAAATATATTTTTCTGATTTTTGGCTACACCATAAACTTTATAGAAAAGTTGTAATGAAACAAATTACTCCTTAATTTATTCTCTTTGAAAGTTATTTGAAGTATTTTTTGATTAGACGCAAAATTAGATTTTTTCTGGACCCCGCAAAAACATGCTAGAAATGTCGGTTACCGATGACTTCACCGGCCGATAAAATGGGTACAGTTTTTGCGGTGAAACTTATTTTACGTCAAATCAAAAAATGTTTCAAATAAAAAAAGTTTTATTTTGTTATTTCTTAACTACTTTAATTATACTTTTTTTCAATTAAGTTCATCATATTGTCAATAATCGTGCATTTATATGATCAATAAAATTGCAAATATTTCTTTAACTAAGGGATGAATTGAAAAATGTTTCAAATAAATCTTCTTAATTTATAGTTTCCAAGTTGTCAATAGATGGTGCGAATAATCTCGTTTGAAGATCAACAAAATATATTTTTCTGATTTTTGGCTACACCATAAACTTTATAGAAAAGTTGTAATGAAACAAATTACTCCTTAATTTATTCTCTTTGAAAGTTATTTGAAGTATTTTTTGATTAGACGCAAAATTAGATTTTTTCTGGACCCCGCAAAAACATGCTAGAAATGTCGGTTACCGATGACTTCACCGGCCGATAAAATGGGTACAGTTTTTGCGGTGAAACTTATTTTACGTCAAATCAAAAAATGTTTCAAATAAAATAGTTTTATTTTGTTATTTCTTAACTACTTTAATTATACTTTTTTTCAATTAAGTTCATCATATTGTCATTAATCGTGCATTTATATGATAAATAAAAATGCAAATATTTCTTTAACTAAGGGATGAATTGAATAATGTTTCAAATAAATCTTCTTAATTTTTCATTTCTCTATCACATTTACTTGAAGTATTTTGCCATTTAATCCCCCAATTCCGAGATATTTACCTTCATATATAGTTTCCAAGTTGTCAATAGAGGGTGCGAATAATCTCGTTTGAAGATCAACAAAATATATTTTTGTGATTTTTGGCTACACCATAAACTTTATAGAAAAGTTGTAATGAAACAAATTACTCCTTAATTTATTCTCTTTGAAAGTTATTTGAAGTATTTTTTGATTAGACGCAAAATTAGATTTTTTCTGGACCCCGCAAAAACATGCTAGAAATGTCGGTTACCGATGACTTCACCGGCCGATAAATGGGTACAGTTTTTGCGGTGAAACTTATTTTACGTCAAATCAAAAAATGTTTCAAATAAAATAGTTTTATTTTGTTATTTCTTAACTACTTTAATTATACTTTTTTTCAATTAAGTTCATCATATTGTCATTAATCGTGCATTTATATGATAAATAAAAATGCAAATATTTCTTTAACTAAGGGATGAATTGAAAAATATTTCAAATAAATCTTCTTAATTTTTCATTTTTCTGTCACATTTACTTGAAGTATTTTGCCATTTAATCCCCCAATTCCGAGATATTTACCTTCATATATAGTTTCCAAGTTGTCAATAGAGGGTGCGAATAATCTCGCTTGAGGATCAACAAAATATATTTTTGTGATTTTTGGCTACACCATAAACTTTATAGAAAAGTTGTAATGAAACAAATTACTCCTTAATTAATTCTCTTTGAAAGTTATTTGAAGTATTTTTTGATTAGACGCAAAATTAGATTTTTTCTGAACCCCGCAAAAACATGCTAGAAATGTCGGTTACCGATGACTTCACCGGCCGATAAAATGGGTACAGTTTTTGCGGTGAAACTTATTTTACGTCAAATCAAAAAATGTTTCAAATAAAATAGTTTTATTTTGTTATTTCTTAACTACTTTAATTATACTTTTTTTCAATTAAGTGCATCATATTGTCAATGGGGTAGGTGGCTCAGTGGTATCGAGTCGGCCTGTGGATCTTGAGAACCCTGGTTCGATCCCCACAGCCGACAAACAATTTTCACCAATTTAAAAAAATCTACCCCTGTGGCTCCTCCGCCACTAATATCTTTGGAGGCCGTGATTTGACGGCTGGTAACCGCACTTCACGCGAACAAATATATCACTTACCGAGATCTGCTTAGGCAGAGTGCCACACCCAGTGATGGGTAAAAGGCGTGATGATATATTTATTTATTTATTTTATTTATATATTGTCAATAATATATAATATATTTTCGTGATATCTGGCTATACCGTGAACTTTATAGAAAAATTGTTATTAAAGGATATACTCCTTAATTTATTCTCTTCCTAAGTTACTTGAAGTAATTTTTGATTAGACGCAAAATTAGATTATTTTTTTTAAACAAAATATATTTTCGTGATTTCTGGCTATACCGTGAACTTTATAGAAAAATTGTTATTAAAGGATATACTCCTTAATTTATTCTCTTCCTAAGTTACTTGAAGTAATTTTTGATTAGACGCAAAATTAGTTTTTTTTTTTAAACAAAATATATTTTCGTGATTTCTGGCTATACCGTGAACTTTATAGAAAAATTGTTATTAAAAGATATACTCCTTAATTTATTCTCTTCCTAAGTTACTTGAAGTAATTTTTGATTAGACGCAAAATTAGATTATTTTTTTTAAACAAAATATATTTTCGTGATTTCTGGCTATACCGTGAACTTTATAGAAAAATTGTTATTAAAGGATATACTCCTTAATTTATTCTCTTCCTAAGTTACTTGAAGTAATTTTTGATTAGACGCAAAATAAGATTATTTTTTTTAAACAAAATATATTTTCGTGATTTCTGGCTATACCGTGAACTTTATAGAAAAATTGTTATTAAAGGATATACTCCTTAATTTATTCTCTTCCTAAGTTACTTGAAGTAATTTTTGATTAGACGCAAAATTAGATTATTTTTTTTAAACAAAATATATTTTTGTGATTTCTGGCTATACCGTGAACTTTATAGAAAAATTGTTATTAAAGGATATACTCCTTAATTTATTCTCTTCCTAAGTTACTAGAAGTAATTTTTGATTAGACGCAAAATTAGTTTTTTCTTTTTAAACAAAATATATTTTCGTGATTTCTGGCTATACCGTGAACTTTATAGAAAAATTGTTATTAAAGGATATACTCCTTAAATTATTCTCTTCTTAAGTTACTTGAAGTAATTTTTGATTAGACGCAAAATTAGATTATTTTTTTTAAACAAAATATATTTTCGTGATTTCTGGCTATACCGTGAACTTTATAGAAAAATTTTTTATTAAAGGATATACTCCCTAATTTATTCTCTTCCTAAGTTACTTGAAGTAATTTTTGATTAGACGCAAAATTAGATTATTTTTTTTAAACAAAATATATTTTCGTGATTTCTGGCTATACCGTGAACTTTATAGAAAAATTGATATTAAAGGATATACTCCTTAATTTATTCTCTTCCTAAGTTACTTGAAGTAATTTTTGATTAGACGCAAAATTAGTTTTTTTTTTTTAAACAAAATATATTTTCGTGATTTCTGGCTATACCGTGAACTTTATAGAAAAATTGTTATTAAAGGATATACTCCTTAATTTATTCTCTTCCTAAGTTACTTGAAGTAATTTTTGATGAGACGCAAAATTACATTATTTTTTTTAAACAAAATATATTTTCGTGATTTCTGGCTATACCGTGAACTTTATAGAAAAATTGTTATTAAAGGATATACTCCCTAATTTATTCTCTTCCTAAGTTACTTGAAGTAATTTTTGATTAGACGCAAAATTAGATTATTTTTTTTAAACAAAATATATTTTCGTGATTTCTGGCTATACCGTGAACTTTATAGAAAAATTGTTATTAAAGGATATACTCCTTAATTTATTCTCTTCCTAAGTTACTTGAAGTAATTTTTGATTAGACGCAAAATTAGTTTTTTTTTTTAAACAAAATATATTTTTGTGATTTCTGGCTATACCGTGAACTTTATAGAAAAATTGTTATTAAAGGATATACTCCTTAATTTATTCTCTTCCTAAGTTACTTGAAGTAATTTTTGATTAGACGCAAAATTAGATTTTTTTTTTAAACAAAATATATTTTCGTGATTTCTGGCTATACCGTGAACTTTATAGAAAAATTGTTATTAAAGGATATACTCCTTAATTTATTCTCTTACTAAGTTACTTGAAGTAATTTTTGATTAGACGCAAAATTAGTTTTATCTTTTTAAACAAAATATATTTTCGTGATTTCTGGCTATACAGTGAACTTTATAGAAAAATAGTTATTAAAGGATATACTCCTTAATTTATTCTCTTCCTAAGTTACTTGAAGTAATTTTTGATTAGACGCAAAATTAGTTTTTTCTTTTTAAACAAAATATATTTTCGTGATTTCTGGCTATACCGTGAACTTTATAGAAAAATTGTTATTAAAGGATATACTCCTTAATTTATTCTCTTCCTAAGTTACTTGAAGTAATTTTTGATTAGACGCAAAATTAGATTATTTTTTTTAAACAAAATATATTTTTGTGATTTCTGGCTATACCGTGAACTTTATAGAAAAATTGTTATTAAAGGATATACTCCTTCATTTATTTTCTTCCTAAGTTACTTGAAGTAATTTTTGATTAGACACAAAATTAGTTTTTTCTTTTTAAACAAAATATATTTTCGTGATTTCTGGCTATACCGTGAACTTTATAGAAAAATTGTTATTAAAGGATATACTCCTTAATTTATTCTCTTCCTAAGTTACTTCAAGTAATTTTTGATTAGACGCAAATTAGATTTTTTTTTTAAACAAACTATATTTTCGTGATTTCTGGCTATACCGTGAACTTTATAGAAAAATTGTTATTAAAGGATATACTCCTTAATTTATTCTCTTCCTAAGTTACTTGAAGTAATTTTTGATTAGACGCAAAATTAGATTATTTTTTTTAAACAAAATATATTTTCGTGATTTCTGGCTATACCGTGAACTTTATAGAAAAATTGTTATTAAAGGATATACTCCTTAATTTATTCTCTTCCTAAGTTACTTGAAGTAATTTTTGATTAGACGCAAATTAGATTATTTTTTTTAAACAAAATATATTTTCGTGATTTCTGGCTATACCGTGAACTTTATAGAAAAATTGTTATTAAAGGATATACTCCTTCATTTATTTTCTTCCTAAGTTACTTGAAGTAATTTTTGATTAGACGCAAAATTACATTATTTTTTTTAAACAAAATATATTTTCGTGTTTTCTGGCTATACCGTGAACTTTATAGAAAAATTGTTATTAAAGGATAAACTCCTTAATTTATTCTCTTCCTAAGTTACTTGAAGTAATTTTTGATTAAACGCAAAATTAGATTATTTTTTTTAAACAAAATATATTTTCGTGATTTCTGGCTATACCGTGAACTTTATAGAAAAATTGTTATTAAAGGATATACTTCGTAATTTATTCTCTTCCTAAGTTACTTGAAGTAATTTTTGATTAGACGAAAAATTACATTATTTTTTTTAAACAAAATATATTTTCGTGATTTCTGGCTATACCGTGAACTTTATAGAAAAATTGTTATTAAAGGATATACTCCTTAATTTATTCTCTTCCTAAGTTACTTGAAGTAATTTTTGATTAGACGCAAATTAGATTTTTTTTTTAAACAAACTATATTTTCGTGATTTCTGGCTATACCGTGAACTTTATAGAAAAATTGTTATTAAAGGATATACTCCTTAATTTATTCTCTTCCTAAGTTACTTGAAGTAATTTTTGATTAGACGCAAAATTAGATTTTTTTTTTTAAACAAAATATATTTTCGTGATTTCTGGCTATACCGTGAACTTTATAGAAAAATTGTTATTAAAGGATATACTCCTTAATTTATTCTCTTACTAAGTTACTTGAAGTAATTTTTGATTAGACGCAAAATTAGTTTTTTCTTTTTAAACAAAATATATTTTCGTGATTTCTGGCTATACCGTGAACTTTATAGAAAAATTGTTATTAAAGGATATACTCCTTAATTTATTCTCTTCCTAAGTTACTTGAAGTAATTTTTGATTAGACGCAAAATTAGATTATTTTTTTTAAACAAAATATATTTTTGTGATTTCTGGCTATACCGTGAACTTTATAGAAAAATTGTTATTAAAGGATATACTCCTTAATTTATACTCTTCCGAAGTTACAAAAAGTAATTTTTGATTAGACGCAAAATTAGTTTTTTCTTTTTAAACAAAATATATTTTCGTGATTTCTGGCTATACCGTGAACTTTATAGAAAAATTGTTATTAAAGGATATACTCCTTAATTTATTCTCTTCCTAAGTTACTTGAAGTAATTTTTGGTTTTAACGCAAAATTAGATTATTTTTTTAAACAAAATATATTTTCGTGATTTCTGGCTATGCCGTGAACTTTATAGAAAAATTGTTATTAAAGGATATACTCCTTAATTTATTCTCTTCCTAAGTTACTTGAAGTAATTTTTGATTAGACGCAAAATTAGATTAGTTTTTTTAAACAAAATATATTTTCGTGATTTCTGGCTATATCGTGAACTTTATAGAAAAATTGTTATTAAAGGATATACTCCTTAGTTTATTCTCTTCCTAAGGTACTTGAAGTAATTTTTGATTAGACGCAAAATTACATTATTTTTTTTAAACAAAATATATTTTCGTGATTTCTGGCTATACCGTGAACTTTATAGAAAAATTGTTATTAAAGGATATACTCCTTAATTTATTCTCTTCCTAAGTTACTTGAAGTAATTTTTGATTAGACGCAAATTAGATTTTTTTTTTAAACAAACTATATTTTCGTGATTTCTGGCTATACCGTGAACTTTATAGAAAAATTGTTATTAAAGGATATACTCCTTAATTTATTCTCTTCCTAAGTTACTTGAAGTAATTTTTGGTTTTAACGCAAAATTAGATTATTTTTTTAAACAAAATATATTTTCGTGATTTCTGGCTATGCCGTGAACTTTATAGAAAAATTGTTATTAAAGGATATACTCCTTAATTTATTCTCTTCCTAAGTTACTTGAAGTAATTTTTGATTAGACGCAAAATTAGATTATTTTTTTTAAACAAAATATATTTTCGTGATTTCTGGCTATACCGTGAACTTTACAGAAAAATTGTTATTAAAAGATATACTCCTTAATTTATTCTCTTCCTAAGTTACTTGAAATAATTTTTGATTAGATGCAAAATTAGATTATTTTTTTTAAACAAAATATATTTTCGTGATTTCTGGCTATATCGTGAACTTTATAGAAAAATTGTTATTAAAGGATATACTCCTTAGTTTATTCTCTTCCTAAGGTACTTGAAGTAATTTTTGATTAGACGCAAAATTAGTTTTTTTTTTTTAAACAAAATATATTTTCGTGATTTCTGGCTATACCGTGAACTTTATAGAAAAATTGTTATTAAAGGATATACTCCTTAATTTATTCTCTTCCTAAGTTACTTGAAGTAATTTTTGATTAGACGCAAAATTAGTTTTTTTTTTTAAACAAAATATATTTTCGTGATTTCTGGCTATACCGTGAACTTTATAGAAAAATTGTTATTAAAGGATATACTCCATAATTTATTTTCTTCCTAAGTTACTTGAAGTAATTTTTGATTAGACGCAAAATTAGATTATTTTTTTTAAACAAAATATATTTTCGTGATTTCTGGCTATACCGTGAACTTTATAGAAAAATTGTTATTAAAGGATATACTCCTTAATTTATTCTCTTCCTAAGTTACTTGAAGTAATTTTTGATTAGACGCAAAATTAGATTATTTTTTTTAAACAAAATATATTTTCGTGATTTCTGGCTATACCGTGAACTTTATAGAAAAATTGTTATTAAAGGATATACTCCTTCATTTATTTTCTTCCTAAGTTACTTGAAGTAATTTTTGATTAGACGCAAAATTACATTATTTTTTTTAAACAAAATATATTTTCGTGTTTTCTGGCTATACCGTGAACTTTATAGAAAAATTGTTATTAAAGGATATACTCCTTAATTTATTCTCTTCCTAAGTTACTTGAAGTAATTTTTGATTAAACGCAAAATTAGATTATTTTTTTTAAACAAAATATATTTTCGTGATTTCTGGCTATACCGTGAACTTTATAGAAAAATTGTTATTAAAGGATATACTTCGTAATTTATTCTCTTCCTAAGTTACTTGAAGTAATTTTTGATTAGACGCAAAATTACATTATTTTTTTTAAACAAAATATATTTTCGTGATTTCTGGCTATACCGTGAACTTTATAGAAAAATTGTTATTAAAGGATATACTCCTTAATTTATTCTCTTCCTAAGTTACTTGAAGTAATTTTTGATTAGACGCAAATTAGATTTTTTTTTTAAACAAACTATATTTTCGTGATTTCTGGCTATATCCAATTTTTCTATAAAGTTCACGAACTTTATAGAAAAATTGTTATTAAAGGATATACTCCTTAATTTATTCTCTTCCTAAGTTACTTGAAGTAATTTTTGATTAGACGCAAAATTAGATTTTTTTTTTTAAACAAAATATATTTTCGTGATTTCTGGCTATACCGTGAACTTTATAGAAAAATTGTTATTAAAGGATATACTCCTTAATTTATTCTCTTACTAAGTTACTTGAAGTAATTTTTGATTAGACGCAAAATTAGTTTTTTCTTTTTAAACAAAATATATTTTCGTGATTTCTGGCTATACCGTGAACTTTATAGAAAAATTGTTATTAAAGGATATACTCCTTAATTTATTCTCTTCCTAAGTTACTTGAAGTAATTTTTGATTAGACGCAAAATTAGATTATTTTTTTTAAACAAAATATATTTTTGTGATTTCTGGCTATACCGTGAACTTTATAGAAAAATTGTTATTAAAGGATATACTCCTTAATTTATTCTCTTCCGAAGTTACAAGAAGTAATTTTTGATTAGACGCAAAATTAGTTTTTTCTTTTTAAACAAAATATATTTTCGTGATTTCTGGCTATACCGTAAACTTTATAGAAAAAATGTTATTAAAGGATATACTCCTTAATTTATTCTCTTTCTAAGTTACTTGAAGTAATTTTTGATTAGACGCAAAATTAGATTATTTTTTTTAAACAAAATATATTTTCGTGATTTCTGGCTATACCGTGAACTTTACAGAAAAATTGTTATTAAAAGATATACTCCTTAATTTATTCTCTTCCTAAGTTACTTGAAATAATTTTTGATTAGATGCAAAATTAGATTATTTTTTTTAAACAAAATATATTTTCGTGATTTCTGGCTATATCGTGAACTTTATAGAAAAATTGTTATTAAAGGATATACTCCTTAGTTTATTCTCTTCCTAAGGTACTTGAAGTAATTTTTGATTAGACGCAAAATTAGTTTTTTTTTTTTAAACAAAATATATTTTCGTGATTTCTGGCTATACCGTGAACTTTATAGAAAAATTGTTATTAAAGGATATACTCCTTAATTTATTCTCTTCCTAAGTTACTTGAAGTAATTTTTGATTAGACGCAAAATTAGTTTTTTTTTTTTAAACAAAATATATTTTCGTGATTTCTGGCTATACCGTGAACTTTATAGAAAAATTGTTATTAAAGGATATACTCCATAATTTATTTTCTTCCTAAGTTACTTGAAGTAATTTTTGATTAGACGCAAAATTAGATTATTTTTTTTAAACAAAATATATTATCGTGATTTCTGGCTATACCGTGAACTTTATAGAAAAATTGTTATTAAAGGATATACTCCTTAATTTATTTTCTTCCTAAGTTACTTGAAGTAATTTTTGATTAAACGCAAAATTAGATTATTTTTTTAAACAAAATATATTTTCGTGATTTGTGGCTATACCGTAAACTTTATAGAAAAATTGTTATTAATGGATATACTCCTTAATTTATTCTCTTCCTAAGTTACTTGAAGTAATTTTTGATTAGACGCAAAATTAGATTTTTTTTTTTAAACAAAATATATTTTCGTGATTTCTGGCTATACCGTGAACTTTATAGAAAAATTGTTATTAAAGGATATACTCCTTAATTTATTCTCTTCCTAAGTTACTTGAAGTAATTTTTGATTAGACGCAAAATTAGTTTTTTTTTTTTTTTAAATATATTTTCGTGATTTCTGGCTATACCGTGAACTTTATAGAAAAATTGTTATTAAAGGATATACTCCTTAATTTATTCTCTTCCTAAGTTACTTGAAGTAATTTTTGATTAGACGCAAAATTAGATTATTTTCTTTAAACAAAATATATTTTCGTGATTTCTGGCTATACCGTGAACTTTATAGAAAAATTGTTATTAAAGGATATACTCCTTAATTTATTCTCTTCCTAAGTTACTTGAAGTAATTTTTGATTAGACGCAAAATTAGATTATTTTTTTTAAACAAAATATATTTTCGTGATTTCTGGCTATACCGTGAACTTTATAGAAAAATTGTTATTAAAGGATATACTCCTTAATTTATTCTCTTCCTAAGTTACTTGAAGTAATTTTTGATTAAACGCAAAATTAGATTATTTTTTTAAACAAAATATATTTTCGTGATTTCTGGCTATACCGTGAACTTTATAGAAAAATTGTTATTAAAGGATATACTCCTTAATTTATTCTCTTCCTAAGTTACTTGAAGTAATTTTTGATTAGACGCAAAATTAGTTTGTTTTTTTTAAACAAAATATATTTTCATGATTTCTGGCTATACCGTGAACTTTATAGAAAAATTGTTATTAAAGGATATACTCCTTAATTTATTCTCTTCCTAAGTTACTTGAAGTAATTTTTGATTAGATGCAAAATTAGTTTTTTTTTTTTAAACAAAATATATTTTCGTGATTTCTGGCTATACCGTGAACTTTATAGAAAAATTGTTATTAAAGGATATACTCCTTAATTTATTCTCTTCCTAAGTTACTTGAAGTAATTTTTGATTAGACGCAAAATTAGTTTGTTTTTTTTAAACAAAATATATTTTCGTGATTTCTGGCTATACCGTGAACTTTATAGAAAAATTGTTATTAAAGGATATACTCCTTAATTTATTCTCTTCCTAAGTTACTTGAAGTAATTTTTGATTAGACGCAAAATTAGATTTTTTTTTTTAAACAAAATATATTTTCGTGATTTCTGGCTATACCGTGAACTTTATAGAAAAATTGTTATTAAAGGATATACTCCTTAATTTATTCTCTTCCTAAGTTACTTGAAGTAATTTTTGATTAGACGCAAAATTAGATTATTTTTTTTAAACAAAATATATTTTCGTGATTTCTGGCTATACCGTGAACTTTATAGAAAAATTGTTATTAAAGGATATACTCCTTAATTTATTCTCTTCCTAAGTTACTTGAAGTAATTTTTGATTAAACGCAAAATTAGATTATTTTTTTAAACAAATTATATTTTCGTGATTTCTGGCTATACCGTGAACTTTATAGAAAAATTGTTATTAAAGGATATACTCCTTAATTTATTCTCTTCCTAAGTTACTTGAAGTAATTTTTGATTAGACGCAAAATTAGTTTGTTTTTTTTAAACAAAATATATTTTCGTGATTTCTGGCTATACCGTGAACTTTATAGAAAAATTGTTATTAAAGGATATACTCCTTAATTTACTCTCTTCCTAAGTTACTTGAAGTAATTTTTGATTAGACGCAAAATTAGTTTTTTTTTTTAAACAAAATATATTTTCGTGATTTCTGGCTATACCGTGAACTTTATAGAAAAATTGTTATTAAAGGATATACTCCTTAATTTATTCTCTTCCTAAGTTACTTGAAGTAATTTTTGATTAGACGCAAAATTAGATTATTTTTTTTAAACAAAATATATTTTCGTGATTTCTGGCTATACCGTGAACTTTATAGAAAAATTGTTATTAAAGGATATACTCCTTAATTTATTCTCTTCCTAAGTTACTTGAAGTAATTTTTGGTTTTAACGCAAAATTAGATTATTTTTTTAAACAAAATATATTTTCGTGATTTCTGGCTATGCCGTGAACTTTATAGAAAAATTGTTATTAAAGGATATACTCCTTAATTTATTCTCTTCCTAAGTTACTTGAAGTAATTTTTGATTAGACGCAAAATTAGATTAGTTTTTTTAAACAAAATATATTTTCTAGATTTCTGGCTATACCGTGAACTTTATAGAAAAATTGTTATTAAAGGATATACTCCTTAATTTATTCTCTTCCTAAGTTACTTGAAGTAATTTTTGATTAGACGCAAAATTAGATTATTTTTTTTAAACAAGATATATTTTCGTGATTTCTGGCTATACCGTGAACTTTATAGAAAAATTGTTATTAAAGGATATACTCCTTAATTTATTCTCTTCCTAAGTTACTTGAAGTAATTTTTGATTAGACGCAAAATTAGTTTTTTTTTTAAACAAAATATATTTTTGTGATTTCTGGCTATACCGTGAACTTTATAGAAAAATTGTTATTAAAGGATATACTCCTTAATTTATTCTCTTCCTAAGTTACTTGACGTAATTTTTGATTAGACGCAAAATTAGATTATTTTTTTTAACAAAATATATTTTCGTGATTTCTGGCTATACCGTGAACTTTATAGAAAAATTGTTATTAAAGGATATACTCCTTAATTTATTCTCTTCCTAAGTTACTTGAAGTAATTTTTGATTAGACGCAAAATTAGTTTTTTTTTTTAAACAAAATATATTTTCTTGATTTCTGGCTATACCGTGAACTTTATAGAAAAATTGTTATTAAAGGATATACTCCTTAATTTATTCTCTTCCTAAGTTACTTGAAGTAATTTTTGATTAGACGCAAAATTAGATTATTTTTTTTAAATAAAATATATTTTCGTGATTTGTGGCTATACCGTGAACTTTATAGAAAAATTGTTATTAAAGGATATACTCCTTAATTTATTCTCTTCCTAAGTTACTTGAAGTAATTTTTGATTAGACGCAAAATTACATTATTTTTTTTAAACAAAATATATTTTCGTGTTTTCTGGCTATACCGTGAACTTTATAGAAAAATTGTTATTAAAGGATATACTCCTTAATTTATTCTCTTCCTAAGTTACTTGAAGTAATTTTTGATTAGACGCAAAATTAGATTATTTTTTTTAAACAAAATATATTTTCGTGATTTCTGGCTATACCGTAAACTTTATAGAAAAATTGTTATTAAAGGATATACTCCTTAATTTATTCTCTTCCTAAGTTACTTGAAGTAATTTTTGATTAGACGCAAAATTAGATTATTTTTTTTAAACAAAATATATTTTCGTGATTTCTGGCTATACCGTGAACTTTATAGAAAAATTGTTATTAAAGGATATACTCCTTAATTTATTCTCTTCCTAAGTTACTTGAAGTAATTTTTGATTTGACGCAAAATTAGTTTTTTCTTTTTAAACAAAATATATTTTCGTGATTTCTGGCTATACCGTGAACTTTATAGAAAAATTGTTATTAAAGGATATACTCCTTAATTTATTCTCTTCCTAAGTTACTTGAAGTAATTTTTGATTAGACGCAAATTAGATTTTTTTTTAAACAAAATATATTTTCGTGATTTCTGGCTATACCGTGAACTTTATAGAAAAATTGTTATTAAAGGATATACTCCTTAATTTATTCTCTTCCTAAGTTACTTGAAGTAATTTTTGATTAAACGCAAAATTAGATTATTTTTTTAAACAAAATATATTTTCGTGATTTCTGGCTATGCCGTGAACTTTATAGAAAAATTGTTATTAAAGGATATACTCCTTAATTTATTCTCTTCCTATGTTACTTGAAGTAATTTTTGATTAGACGCAAAATTAGATTATTTTTTTTAAACAAAATATATTTTCTAGATTTCTGGCTATACCGTGAACTTTATAGAAAAATTGTTATTAAAGGATATACTCCTTAATTTATTCTCTTCCTAAGTTACTTGAAGTAATTTTTGATTAGACGCAAAATTAGATTATTTTTTTTAAACAAGATATATTTTCGTGATTTCTGGCTATACCGTGAACTTTATAGAAAAATTGTTATTAAAGGATATACTCCTTAATTTATTCTCTTCCTAAGTTACTTGAAGTAATTTTTGATTAGACGCAAAATTAGATTATTTTTTTTTAAACAAAATATATTTTCGTGATTTCTGGCTATACCGTGAACTTTATAGAAAAATTGTTATTAAAGGATATACTCCTTAATTTATTCTCTTCCTAAGTTACTTGAAGTAATTTTTGATTAGACGCAAAATTAGTTTTTTTTTTTTAAACAAAATATATTTTCCTGATTTCTGGCTATACCGTGAACTTTATAGAAAAATTGTTATTAAAGGATATACTCCTTAATTTATTCTCTTCCTAAGTTACTTGAAGTAATTTTTGATTAGACGCAAAATTAGATTATTTTTTTTAAACAAAATATATTTTCGTGATTTCTGGCTATACCGTGAACTTTATAGAAAAATTGTTATTAAAGGATATACTCCTTAATTTATTCTCTTCCTAAGTTACTTGAAGTAATTTTTGATTAGACGCAAAATTAGTTTTTTTTTTAAACAAAATATATCTTTGTGATTTCTGGCTATACCGTGAACTTTATAGAAAAATTGTTATTAAAGGATATACTCCTTAATTTATTCTCTTCCTAAGTTACTTGACGTAATTTTTGATTAGACGCAAAATTAGATTATTTTTTTTAAACAAAATATATTTTCGTGATTTCTGGCTATACCGTGAACTTTATAGAAAAATTGTTATTAAAGGATATACTCCTTAATTTATTCTCTTCCTAAGTTACTTGAAGTAATTTTTGATTAGACGCAAAATTAGTTTTTTTTTTAAACAAAATATATTTTCTTGATTTCTGGCTATACCGTGAACTTTATAGAAAAATTGTTATTAAAGGATATACTCCTTAATTTATTCTCTTCCTAAGTTACTTGAAGTAATTTTTGATTAGACGCAAAATTAGATTATTTTTTTTAAACAAAATATATTTTCGTGATTTGTGGCTATACCGTGAACTTTATAGAAAAATTGTTATTAAAGGATATACTCCTTAATTTATTCTCTTCCTAAGTTACTTGACGTAATTTTTGATTAGACGCAAAATTAGATTATTTTTTTTAAACAAAATATATTTTCGTGATTTCTGGCTATACCGTGAACTTTATAGAAAAATTGTTATTAAAGGATATACTCCTTAATTTATTCTCTTCCTAAGTTACTTGAAGTAATTTTTGATTAGACGCAAAATTAGTTTTTTTTTTTAAACAAAATATATTTTCTTGATTTCTGGCTATACCGTGAACTTTATAGAAAAATTGTTATTAAAGGATATACTCCTTAATTTATTCTCTTCCTAAGTTACTTGAAGTAATTTTTGATTAGACGCAAAATTAGATTATTTTTTTTAAACAAAATATATTTTCGTGATTTGTGGCTATACCGTGAACTTTATAGAAAAATTGTTATTAAAGGATATACTCCTTAATTTATTCTCTTCCTAAGTTACTTGAAGTAATTTTTGATTAGACGCAAAATTAGATTATTTTTTTTAAACAAAATATATTTTCGTGATTTCTGGCTATACCGTAAACTTTATAGAAAAATTGTTATTAAAGGATATACTCCTTAATTTATTCTCTTCCTAAGTTACTTGAAGTAATTTTTGATTAGACGCAAAATTAGATTATTTTTTTTAAACAAAATATATTTTCGTGATTTCTGGCTATACCGTGAACTTTATAGAAAAATTGTTATTAAAGGATATACTCCTTAATTTATTCTCTTCCTAAGTTACTTGAAGTAATTTTTGATTTGACGCAAAATTAGTTTTTTCTTTTTAAACAAAATATATTTTCGTGATTTCTGGCTATACCGTGAACTTTATAGAAAAATTGTTATTAAAGGATATACTCCTTAATTTATTCTCTTCCTAAGTTACTTGAAGTAATTTTTGATTAGACGCAAATTAGATTTTTTTTTAAACAAAATATATTTTCGTGATTTCTGGCTATACCGTGGACTTTATAGAAAAATTGTTATTAAAGGATATACTCCTTAATTTATTCTCTTCCTAAGTTACTTGAAGTAATTTTTGATTAGACGCAAAATTAGATTATTTTTTTTAAACAAAATATATTTTCGTGATTTCTGGCTATACCGTGAACTTTATAGAAAAATTGTTATTAAAGGATATACTCCTTAATTTATTCTCTTCCTAAGTTACTTGAAGTAATTTTTGATTTGACGCAAAATTAGTTTTTTCTTTTTAAACAAAATATATTTTCGTGATTTCTGGCTATACCGTGAACTTTATAGAAAAATTGTTATTAAAGGATATACTCCTTAATTTATTCTCTTCCTAAGTTACTTGAAGTAATTTTTGATTAGACGCAAAATTAGTTTTTTTTTTTAAACAAAATATATTTTCGTGATTTCTGGCTATACCGTGAACTTTATAGAAAAATTGTTATTAAAGGATATACTCCTTAATTTATTCTCTTCCTAAGTTACTTGAAGTAATTTTTGATTAAACGCAAAATTAGATTATTTTTTTAAACAAAATATATTTTCGTGATTTCTGGCTATGCCGTGAACTTTATAGAAAAATTGTTATTAAAGGATATACTCCTTAATTTATTCTCTTCCTAAGTTACTTGAAGTAATTTTTGATTAGACGCAAAATTAGATTATTTTTTTTAAACAAAATATATTTTCTAGATTTCTGGCTATACCGTGAACTTTATAGAAAAATTGTTATTAAAGGATATACTCCTTAATTTATTCTCTTCCTAAGTTACTTGAAGTAATTTTTGATTAGACGCAAAATTAGATTATTTTTTTTAAACAAGATATATTTTCGTGATTTCTGGCTATACCGTGAACTTTATAGAAAAATTGTTATTAAAGGATATACTCCTTAATTTATTCTCTTCCTAAGTTACTTGAAGTAATTTTTGATTAGACGCAAAATTAGATTATTTTTTTTTAAACAAAATATATTTTCGTGATTTCTGGCTATACCGTGAACTTTATAGAAAAATTGTTATTAAAGGATATACTCCTTAATTTATTCTCTTCCTAAGTTACTTGAAGTAATTTTTGATTAGACGCAAAATTAGTTTTTTTTTTTTAAACAAAATATATTTTCCTGATTTCTGGCTATACCGTGAACTTTATAGAAAAATTGTTATTAAAGGATATACTCCTTAATTTATTCTCTTCCTAAGTTACTTGAAGTAATTTTTGATTAGACGCAAAATTAGATTATTTTTTTTAAACAAAATATATTTTCGTGATTTCTGGCTATACCGTGAACTTTATAGAAAAATTGTTATTAAAGGATATACTCCTTAATTTATTCTCTTCCTAAGTTACTTGAAGTAATTTTTGATTAGACGCAAAATTAGTTTTTTTTTTTTAAACAAAATATATTTTCCTGATTTCTGGCTATACCGTGAACTTTATAGAAAAATTGTTATTAAAGGATATACTCCTTAATTTATTCTCTTCCTAAGTTACTTGAAGTAATTTTTGATTAGACGCAAAATTAGATTATTTTTTTTAAACAAAATATATTTTCGTGATTTCTGGCTATACCGTGAACTTTATAGAAAAATTGTTATTAAAGGATATACTCCTTAATTTATTCTCTTCCTAAGTTACTTGAAGTAATTTTTGATTAGACGCAAAATTAGTTTTTTTTTTAAACAAAATATATTTTTGTGATTTCTGGCTATACCGTGAACTTTATAGAAAAATTGTTATTAAAGGATATACTCCTTAATTTATTCTCTTCCTAAGTTACTTGACGTAATTTTTGATTAGACGCAAAATTAGATTATTTTTTTTAACAAAATATATTTTCGTGATTTCTGGCTATACCGTGAACTTTATAGAAAAATTGTTATTAAAAGATATACTCCTTAATTTATTCTCTTCCTAAGTTACTTGAAGTAATTTTTGATTAGACGCAAAATTAGTTTTTTTTTTTAAACAAAATATATTTTCTTGATTTCTGGCTATACCGTGAACTTTATAGAAAAATTGTTATTAAAGGATATACTCCTTAATTTATTCTCTTCCTAAGTTACTTGAAGTAATTTTTGATTAGACGCAAAATTAGATTATTTTTTTTAAATAAAATATATTTTCGTGATTTGTGGCTATACCGTGAACTTTATAGAAAAATTGTTATTAAAGGATATACTCCTTAATTTATTCTCTTCCTAAGTTACTTGAAGTAATTTTTGATTAGACGCAAAATTACATTATTTTTTTTAAACAAAATATATTTTCGTGTTTATTGGCTATACCGTGAACTTTATAGAAAAATTGTTATTAAAGGATATACTCCTTAATTTATTCTCTTCCTAAGTTACTTGAAGTAATTTTTGATTAGACGCAAAATTAGATTATTTTTTTTAAACAAAATATATTTTCGTGATTTCTGGCTATACCGTAAACTTTATAGAAAAATTGTTATTAAAGGATATACTCCTTAATTTATTCTCTTCCTAAGTTACTTGAAGTAATTTTTGATTAGACGCAAAATTAGATTATTTTTTTTAAACAAAATATATTTTCGTGATTTCTGGCTATACCGTGAACTTTATAGAAAAATTGTTATTAAAGGATATACTCCTTAATTTATTCTCTTCCTAAGTTACTTGAAGTAATTTTTGATTTGACGCAAAATTAGTTTTTTCTTTTTAAACAAAATATATTTTCGTGATTTCTGGCTATACCGTGAACTTTATAGAAAAATTGTTATTAAAGGATATACTCCTTAATTTATTCTCTTCCTAAGTTACTTGAAGTAATTTTTGATTAGACGCAAAATTAGTTTTTTTTTTTAAACAAAATATATTTTCGTGATTTCTGGCTATACCGTGAACTTTATAGAAAAATTGTTATTAAAGGATATACTCCTTAATTTATTCTCTTCCTAAGTTACTTGAAGTAATTTTTGATTAAACGCAAAATTAGATTATTTTTTTAAACAAAATATATTTTCGTGATTTCTGGCTATGCCGTGAACTTTATAGAAAAATTGTTATTAAAGGATATACTCCTTAATTTATTCTCTTCCTAAGTTACTTGAAGTAATTTTTGATTAGACGCAAAATTAGATTATTTTTTTTAAACAAAATATATTTTCTAGATTTCTGGCTATACCGTGAACTTTATAGAAAAATTGTTATTAAAGGATATACTCCTTAATTTATTCTCTTCCTAAGTTACTTGAAGTAATTTTTGATTAGACGCAAAATTAGATTATTTTTTTTAAACAAGATATATTTTCGTGATTTCTGGCTATACCGTGAACTTTATAGAAAAATTGTTATTAAAGGATATACTCCTTAATTTATTCTCTTCCTAAGTTACTTGAAGTAATTTTTGATTAGACGCAAAATTAGATTATTTTTTTTTAAACAAAATATATTTTCGTGATTTCTGGCTATACCGTGAACTTTATAGAAAAATTGTTATTAAAGGATATACTCCTTAATTTATTCTCTTCCTAAGTTACTTGAAGTAATTTTTGATTAGACGCAAAATTAGTTTTTTTTTTTTAAACAAAATATATTTTCCTGATTTCTGGCTATACCGTGAACTTTATAGAAAAATTGTTATTAAAGGATATACTCCTTAATTTATTCTCTTCCTAAGTTACTTGAAGTAATTTTTGATTAGACGCAAAATTAGATTATTTTTTTTAAACAAAATATATTTTCGTGATTTCTGGCTATACCGTGAACTTTATAGAAAAATTGTTATTAAAGGATATACTCCTTAATTTATTCTCTTCCTAAGTTACTTGAAGTAATTTTTGATTAGACGCAAAATTAGTTTTTTTTTTAAACAAAATATATCTTTGTGATTTCTGGCTATACCGTGAACTTTATAGAAAAATTGTTATTAAAGGATATACTCCTTAATTTATTCTCTTCCTAAGTTACTTGACGTAATTTTTGATTAGACGCAAAATTAGATTATTTTTTTTAAACAAAATATATTTTCGTGATTTCTGGCTATACCGTGAACTTTATAGAAAAATTGTTATTAAAGGATATACTCCTTAATTTATTCTCTTCCTAAGTTACTTGAAGTAATTTTTGATTAGACGCAAAATTAGTTTTTTTTTTAAACAAAATATATTTTCTTGATTTCTGGCTATACCGTGAACTTTATAGAAAAATTGTTATTAAAGGATATACTCCTTAATTTATTCTCTTCCTAAGTTACTTGAAGTAATTTTTGATTAGACGCAAAATTAGATTATTTTTTTTAAACAAAATATATTTTCGTGATTTGTGGCTATACCGTGAACTTTATAGAAAAATTGTTATTAAAGGATATACTCCTTAATTTATTCTCTTCCTAAGTTACTTGACGTAATTTTTGATTAGACGCAAAATTAGATTATTTTTTTTAAACAAAATATATTTTCGTGATTTCTGGCTATACCGTGAACTTTATAGAAAAATTGTTATTAAAGGATATACTCCTTAATTTATTCTCTTCCTAAGTTACTTGAAGTAATTTTTGATTAGACGCAAAATTAGTTTTTTTTTTTAAACAAAATATATTTTCTTGATTTCTGGCTATACCGTGAACTTTATAGAAAAATTGTTATTAAAGGATATACTCCTTAATTTATTCTCTTCCTAAGTTACTTGAAGTAATTTTTGATTAGACGCAAAATTAGATTATTTTTTTTAAACAAAATATATTTTCGTGATTTGTGGCTATACCGTGAACTTTATAGAAAAATTGTTATTAAAGGATATACTCCTTAATTTATTCTCTTCCTAAGTTACTTGAAGTAATTTTTGATTAGACGCAAAATTAGATTATTTTTTTTAAACAAAATATATTTTCGTGATTTCTGGCTATACCGTAAACTTTATAGAAAAATTGTTATTAAAGGATATACTCCTTAATTTATTCTCTTCCTAAGTTACTTGAAGTAATTTTTGATTAGACGCAAAATTAGATTATTTTTTTTAAACAAAATATATTTTCGTGATTTCTGGCTATACCGTGAACTTTATAGAAAAATTGTTATTAAAGGATATACTCCTTAATTTATTCTCTTCCTAAGTTACTTGAAGTAATTTTTGATTAGACGCAAAATTAGTTTGTTTTTTTTAAACAAAATATATTTTCGTGATTTCTGGCTATACCGTGAACTTTATAGAAAAATTGTTATTAAAGGATATACTCCTTAATTTATTCTCTTCCTAAGTTACTTGAAGTAATTTTTTATTAGACGCAAAATTAGTTTGTTTTTTTTAAACAAAATATATTTTCGTGATTTCTGGCTATACCGTGAACTTTATAGAAAAATTGTTATTAAAGGATATACTCCTTAATTTATTCTCTTCCTAAGTTACTTGAAGTTATTTTTGATTAGACGCAAAATTAGTTTTTTCTTTTTAAACAAAATATATTTTCGTGATTTCTGGCTATACCGTGAACTTTATAGAAAAATTGTTATTAAAAGATATACTCCTTAATTTATTCTCTTCCTAAGTTACTTGAAGTAATTTTTGATTAGACGCAAAATTAGTTTTTTTTTTTAAACAAAATATATTTTCTTGATTTCTGGCTATACCGTGAACTTTATAGAAAAATTGTTATTAAAGGATATACTCCTTAATTTATTCTCTTCCTAAGTTACTTGAAGTAATTTTTGATTAGACGCAAAATTAGATTATTTTTTTTAAACAAAATATATTTTCGTGATTTGTGGCTATACCGTGAACTTTATAGAAAAATTGTTATTAAAGGATATACTCCTTAATTTATTCTCTTCCTAAGTTACTTGAAGTAATTTTTGATTAGACGCAAAATTAGATTATTTTTTTTAAACAAAATATATTTTCGTGATTTCTGGCTATACCGTAAACTTTATAGAAAAATTGTTATTAAAGGATATACTCCTTAATTTATTCTCTTCCTAAGTTACTTGAAGTAATTTTTGATTAGACGCAAAATTAGATTATTTTTTTTAAACAAAATATATTTTCGTGATTTCTGGCTATACCGTGAACTTTATAGAAAAATTGTTATTAAAGGATATACTCCTTAATTTATTCTCTTCCTAAGTTACTTGAAGTAATTTTTGATTTGACGCAAAATTAGTTTTTTCTTTTTAAACAAAATATATTTTCGTGATTTCTGGCTATACCGTGAACTTTATAGAAAAATTGTTATTAAAGGATATACTCCTTAATTTATTCTCTTCCTAAGTTACTTGAAGTAATTTTTGATTAGACGCAAATTAGATTTTTTTTTAAACAAAATATATTTTCGTGATTTCTGGCTATACCGTGGACTTTATAGAAAAATTGTTATTAAAGGATATACTCCTTAATTTATTCTCTTCCTAAGTTACTTGAAGTAATTTTTGATTAGACGCAAAATTAGATTATTTTTTTTAAACAAAATATATTTTCGTGATTTCTGGCTATACCGTGAACTTTATAGAAAAATTGTTATTAAAGGATATACTCCTTAATTTATTCTCTTCCTAAGTTACTTGAAGTAATTTTTGATTAGACGCAAAATTAGATTATTTTTTTTAAACAAAATATATTTTCGTGATTTCTGGCTATACCGTGAACTTTATAGAAAAATTGTTATTAAAGGATATACTCCTTAATTTATTCTCTTCCTAAGTTACTTGAAGTTATTTTTGATTAGACGCAAAATTAGTTTTTTCTTTTTAAACAAAATATATTTTCGTGATTTCTGGCTATACCGTGAACTTTATAGAAAAATTGTTATTAAAAGATATACTCCTTAATTTATTCTCTTCCTAAGTTACTTGAAGTAATTTTTGATTAGACGCAAAATTACATTATTTTTTTTAAACAAAATATATTTTCGTGTTTTCTGGCTATACCGTGAACTTTATAGAAAAATTGTTATTAAAGGATATACTCCTTAATTTATTCTCTTCCTAAGTTACTTGAAGTAATTTTTGATTAGACGCAAAATTAGATTATTTTTTTTAAACAAAATATATTTTCGTGATTTCTGGCTATACCGTGAACTTTATAGAAAAATTGTTATTAAAAGATATACTCCTTAATTTATTCTCTTCCTAAGTTACTTGAAGTAATTTTTGATTAGACGCAAAATTAGTTTTTTCTTTTTAAACAAAATATATTTTCGTGATTTCTGGCTATACCGTGAACTTTATAGAAAAATTGTTATTAAAGGATATACTCCTTAATTTATTCTCTTCCTAAGTTACTTGAAGTAATTTTTGATTAGACGCAAAATTACATTATTTTTTTTAAACAAAATATATTTTCGTGATTTCTGGCTATACCGTGAACTTTATAGAAAAATTGATATTAAAGGATATACTCCTTAATTTATTCTCTTCCTAAGTTACTTGAAGTAATTTTTGATTAGACGCAAAATTAGTTTTTTCTTTTTAAACAAAATATATTTTCGTGATTTCTGGCTATACCGTGAACTTTATAGAAAAATTGTTATTAAAGGATATACTCCTTAATTTATTCTCTTCCTAAGTTACTTGAAGTAATTTTTGATTAGATGCAAAATTAGATTATTTTTTTTAAACAAAATATATTTTCGTGATTTCTGGCTATATCGTGAACTTTATAGAAAAATTATTATTAAAGGATATACTCCTTAATTTATTCTCTTCCTAAGTTACTTGAAGTAATTTTTGATTAGACGCAAAATTAGTTTTTTTTTTTAAACAAAATATATTTTCGTGATTTCTGGCTATACCGTGAACTTTATAGAAAAATTGTTATTAAAGGATATACTCCTTAATTTATTCTCTTCCTAAGTTACTTGAAGTAATTTTTGATTAGACGCAAAATTAGATTATTTTTTTTAAACAAAATATATTTTCGTGATTTCTGGCTATACCGTGAACTTTATAGAAAAATTGTTATTAAAGGATATACTCCTTAATTTATTCTCTTCCTAAGTTACTTGAAGTAATTTTTGATTAGACGCAAAATTAGTTTGTTTTTTTTAAACAAAATATATTTTCGTGATTTCTGGCTATACCGTGAACTTTATAGAAAAATTGTTATTAAAGGATATACTCCTTAATTTATTCTCTTCCTAAGTTACTTGAAGTAATTTTTTATTAGACGCAAAATTAGTTTGTTTTTTTTAAACAAAATATATTTTCGTGATTTCTGGCTATACCGTGAACTTTATAGAAAAATTGTTATTAAAGGATATACTCCTTAATTTATTCTCTTCCTAAGTTACTTGAAGTAATTTTTGATTAGATGCAAAATTAGATTATTTTTTTTAAACAAAATATATTTTCGTGATTTCTGGCTATATCGTGAACTTTATAGAAAAATTATTATTAAAGGATATACTCCTTAATTTATTCTCTTCCTAAGTTACTTGAAGTAATTTTTGATTAGACGCAAAATTAGTTTTTTTTTTTAAACAAAATATATTTTCGTGATTTCTGGCTATACCGTGAACTTTATAGAAAAATTGTTATTAAAGGATATACTCCTTAATTTATTCTCTTCCTAAGTTACTTGAAGTAATTTTTGATTAGACGCAAAATTAGATTATTTTTTTTAAACAAAATATATTTTCGTGATTTCTGGCTATACCGTGAACTTTATAGAAAAATTGTTATTAAAGGATATACTCCTTAATTTATTCTCTTCCTAAGTTACTTGAAGTAATTTTTGATTAGACGCAAAATTAGTTTGTTTTTTTTAAACAAAATATATTTTCGTGATTTCTGGCTATACCGTGAACTTTATAGAAAAATTGTTATTAAAGGATATACTCCTTAATTTATTCTCTTCCTAAGTTACTTGAAGTAATTTTTTATTAGACGCAAAATTAGTTTGTTTTTTTTAAACAAAATATATTTTCGTGATTTCTGGCTATACCGTGAACTTTATAGAAAAATTGTTATTAAAGGATATACTCCTTAATTTATTCTCTTCCTAAGTTACTTGAAGTAATTTTTGATTAGACGCAAAATTAGATTATTTTTTTTAAACAAAATATATTTTCGTGATTTCTGGCTATACCGTGAACTTTATAGAAAAATTGTTATTAAAGGATATACTCCTTAATTTATTCTCTTCCTAAGTTACTTGAAGTAATTTTTGATTAGACGCAAAATTAGATTATTTTTTTTAAACAAAATATATTTTCGTGATTTCTGGCTATACCGTGAACTTTATAGAAAAATTGTTATTAAAGGATATACTCCTTAATTTATTCTCTTCCTAAGTTACTTGAAGTTATTTTTGATTAGACGCAAAATTAGTTTTTTCTTTTTAAACAAAATATATTTTCGTGATTTCTGGCTATACCGTGAACTTTATAGAAAAATTGTTATTAAAAGATATACTCCTTAATTTATTCTCTTCCTAAGTTACTTGAAGTAATTTTTGATTAGACGCAAAATTACATTATTTTTTTTAAACAAAATATATTTTCGTGTTTTCTGGCTATACCGTGAACTTTATAGAAAAATTGTTATTAAAGGATATACTCCTTAATTTATTCTCTTCCTAAGTTACTTGAAGTAATTTTTGATTAGACGCAAAATTAGATTATTTTTTTTAAACAAAATATATTTTCGTGATTTCTGGCTATACCGTGAACTTTATAGAAAAATTGTTATTAAAAGATATACTCCTTAATTTATTCTCTTCCTAAGTTACTTGAAGTAATTTTTGATTAGACGCAAAATTAGTTTTTTCTTTTTAAACAAAATATATTTTCGTGATTTCTGGCTATACCGTGAACTTTATAGAAAAATTGTTATTAAAGGATATACTCCTTAATTTATTCTCTTCCTAAGTTACTTGAAGTAATTTTTGATTAGACGCAAAATTACATTATTTTTTTTAAACAAAATATATTTTCGTGATTTCTGGCTATACCGTGAACTTTATAGAAAAATTGATATTAAAGGATATACTCCTTAATTTATTCTCTTCCTAAGTTACTTGAAGTAATTTTTGATTAGACGCAAAATTAGTTTTTTCTTTTTAAACAAAATATATTTTCGTGATTTCTGGCTATACCGTGAACTTTATAGAAAAATTGTTATTAAAGGATATACTCCTTAATTTATTCTCTTCCTAAGTTACTTGAAGTAATTTTTGATTAGATGCAAAATTAGATTATTTTTTTTAAACAAAATATATTTTCGTGATTTCTGGCTATATCGTGAACTTTATAGAAAAATTATTATTAAAGGATATACTCCTTAATTTATTCTCTTCCTAAGTTACTTGAAGTAATTTTTGATTAGACGCAAAATTAGTTTTTTTTTTTAAACAAAATATATTTTCGTGATTTCTGGCTATACCGTGAACTTTATAGAAAAATTGTTATTAAAGGATATACTCCTTAATTTATTCTCTTCCTAAGTTACTTGAAGTAATTTTTGATTAGACGCAAAATTAGATTATTTTTTTTAAACAAAATATATTTTCGTGATTTCTGGCTATACCGTGAACTTTATAGAAAAATTGTTATTAAAGGATATACTCCTTAATTTATTCTCTTCCTAAGTTACTTGAAGTAATTTTTGATTAGACGCAAAATTAGTTTGTTTTTTTTAAACAAAATATATTTTCGTGATTTCTGGCTATACCGTGAACTTTATAGAAAAATTGTTATTAAAGGATATACTCCTTAATTTATTCTCTTCCTAAGTTACTTGAAGTAATTTTTTATTAGACGCAAAATTAGTTTTTTTTTTTAAACAAAATATATTTTCGTGATTTCTGGCTATACCGTGAACTTTATAGAAAAATTGTTATTAAAGGATATACTCCTTAATTTATTCTCTTCCTAAGTTACTTGAAGTAATTTTTGATTAGACGCAAAATTAGATTATTTTTTTTAAACAAAATATATTTTCGTGATTTCTGGCTATACCGTGAACTTTATAGAAAAATTGTTATTAAAGGATATACTCCTTAATTTATTCTCTTCCTAAGTTACTTGAAGTAATTTTTGATTAGACGCAAAATTAGTTTGTTTTTTTTAAACAAAATATATTTTCGTGATTTCTGGCTATACCGTGAACTTTATAGAAAAATTGTTATTAAAGGATATACTCCTTAATTTATTCTCTTCCTAAGTTACTTGAAGTAATTTTTGATTAGACGCAAAATTAGTTTTTTCTTTTTAAACAAAATATATTTTCGTGATTTCTGGCTATACCGTGAACTTTATAGAAAAATTGTTATTAAAGGATATACTCCTTAATTTATTCTCTTCCTAAGTTACTTGAAGTAATTTTTGATTAGACTCAAAATTAGATTTTTTTTTTAAACAAAATATATTTTCGTGATTTCTGGCTATACCATGAACTTTATAGAAAAATTGTTATTAAAGGATATACTCCTTAAAATATTAGAAACAAGGATTGCTAAATAGTAAATATGTTAAAATAAATATTATGTTTGTAAAATAAATGTTATTTTAACAAAATAATACATTAAAACACTCAGAAATACATATTTATCACGAAAATACACATCAAATTCATGTCGAGACCGTTGAAACTTATTTTACGCAAAAGTTAAAAATGTTTCAAGCAAAACAGTTTTATTTTGAAATGTCCTGGATATTTTAATTAGAATATTTTATAATAAAGCCCTGAAATTTAAAATAATCGTACATTTATAAGAAATATAAAGTAGCAAATATTTCTTTATGTTAAGGGATGAATCAAAAAAAGTTTCAAACAAAACTTCTTAGTTTTTCAATTCTCCATCACATTTATTTGAAGCATTTTTCGATTTACTCCCTCAGTTCAGAGATATTCACTCACGTATATAGTTCTTAAGTTTGCGAAAAGATGGCGCCAGCAGTCTCGTTTGTAAATATCCAAAATATATTTTACCGATTTCTGGCTATACCGTTAATGTTACAAAAAAATTGTAATGAAAGAAAATACTCCTTAATTTATTCTCAATCTAAGATATTTGAAGTATTTTTTGATTAGGCGCAAATTTATTATGTGCCTGAACCCCGCAAATTAATGTGTATAAATGTCGGACACCAGTGAGTTCAATCACCGATAAAACTAATACAATTATTGCGGTGAAACTTATTTTACCTCAAATCAAAAAATGTTTCAAATAAAAGTGTCTTATGTTATTATTTCCTGTACATTTTAATTAGAGTATTTTTTTATTAAGGCCCTTGTGTTCAGAATAATCGTGCATTTATATGAAATATAAAGTAGCAAATATTTCTTTAACTAAGGGATGAATCAAAAAAAGTTTCAAACAAAACTTCTTAGTTTTTCAATTCTCTATCACATTTATTTGAAGTATTTTTCGATTTACTCCCCCAGTTCTGAGATATTCACCCTGGTATATAGTTCTTAAGTTTGCTAAGAGATAGCACCAGCAGTCTCGTTTCAAAATATCCAAAATATATTTTACCGATTTCTGGCTATACCGTTAATGTTATAAAAAAGTTGTAATGAAAGAAAAGACTCCTTAATTTATTATCTAACAAAGTTATTTGAAGCATTTTTTGATTAGACGCAAAATTAGTATGTGTCTGAACCCCGCAAATTCATACGTATAAATGATAAAACTAACACCATTTTTGCGGTGAAACTTATTTTACGTCAAATCAAAAAATGTTTCAAATAAAACTATCTTATATTATTATTTCCTGGACATTTTAATTAGAGTATTTTTTGATTAAGGCCCTTGTGTTCAGAATAATCGTGCATTTATATGAAATATAAAGTAGCAATTATTTCTTTAACTAAGGGATGAATCAAAAATAAGTTTCAAATAAAACTTCTTAATTTTGCGATTCCCTGTTACAATTATTTAAAATGACTGTCATTTTCCTAAAATTTCCTCCAATTCATTTATAAGATTGTCATCTTTGCATAAAGATTAATTTATTATATATATATATATATATATATATATATATATATTTGCATTAATTGTTTATATATTAAATTGACGTCTTGTAATCGCCCAAAAATCTGAAATTGCAGATTAAGCACGTGTAGAAATACATACAGAACCATTTAAAATTTATTTCATTCATTTACTCCAATTATTTCAGGCGCAATTAATTTTTAAAATTTACAGACAATATTTTTCAAATAGTTAGTAATATTTTGCATCGATAAAATAATATTTATTTTAATTCAAGTCACACTTTGAAACCTATATAATTGCAAAAGATAGTATATACTTGTATTCGCGCATCGCGATATCATAAGAAACAAGCTCAAACGGCTCCGTGACGTCACCGACCTGGCTGTTTGGCGATCCGCAACAATTTTTCGTTTCTGCCCGGCCACTGTGCGTATACAGGCCCGCTGCACTCAGCCTCATTGCTGGCTGTATACCTCTTTACCCGCTGGCGAAACGGTTGCATAAGCTTGCTGGTCGCTATACCATCAATTTCATTCTGAATGCTTCTTTAAGTGTTGTAATAAAATGACTTTATTTTCGTTTGGCGACAAATTAAAATAATTATTTAAAAATATGAATAGATATAGTCTTTTAAAGTACATCAGAATGTTTTCAGGGGCTTCAGAATTTTTTTAGGGACTGTATGAATTTTTTGGGGAAAGTCCATAGTCTTAGAAATGTCAGGAAGTTTTCAGGGACTTTAGAAGTTTTTAAGGACTGTATGATTTTTTTGGGGAAGAGCCCACAGTCTTAAAAATACGTCAGGATGTTTTCAGGAACTTTAGAATTATTTTAGGGACTGTATGAATTTTTTGGGGAAAGGACACAGTCTTAGAAATATGTCAGGATGTTTTCAGGGACTTCAGTATTTTTTTAAGGACTGTCTGAATTTTTTGGGGAAAGGCCACAGTCTTAAAAATATGTCAGGATGTTTTCAGGGAATTCAGAAATTTTTTAGGGACTGTTTGATTTTTTTTGGAGAAAGTCCATAGTCTTAGAAATATGTCAGAATGTTTTCAGGGACTTCAGAATTTTTGTAGGGACTGAAAGATTTTTTTGGGGAAAGTCCATAGTCTTAGAAATATATCAAAGCGTTGTCAGGGACTTTAGAATTTTTTTACGGACTGAAAGAATTTTTGGGGGAAGTCCATAGTCTTAGAAATATGTCAGAATGTTTTCAGGGACTTCAGAATTTTTTTTAGGGACTTCAGATTTTTTTAAAGGACTGTATGAATTTTATGGGAAAAGTCCATAGCCTTAGAAATACGTCAGAATTTTTTTTAGGGACTGAAGAATTTTTTTGGGCACAGTCCATAGTCTAAGAAATATGTCAGAATGTTTTCAGGGACTTCAGAATTTTTTTAGGGACTGTATGATTTTTTTGGGGAAAGTTCATAGTCTTAGAATTATGTCAGAATGTTTTCAGGGACTTCAGAATTTTTTTAGGGACTAAATGAATTTTATGGGGGAAGTCCATAGTCTTAGAAATATGTCAGAATGTTTTCAGGAACTTTAGAATTTTGTTAGGAACTGTATGAATTTTTTGGGGAAAGTCCATAGTCTTAGAAATATGTCAGATTGTTTTCAGGGACTTCAGAATTTTTTTAGGGACTGTATGATTTTTTTATGGAAAGTCCATAGTCTTAGAATTATGTCAGAATGTTTTCAGGGACTTCAGAATTTTTTTAAGGACTGTATGAATTTTATGAGCGAAGTCCATAGTCTTAGAAATATGTCAGAATGTTTTCAGGAACTTTAGAATTTTTTGGGGATAGTCCATAGTCTTAGAAATATGTCAGAATGTTTTCAGGGACGTCAGAATTTTTTTAGGGACTGTATGATTTTTTTATGGAAAGTCCATAGTCTTATAAATATGTCAGAATGTTTTCAGGGACTAGAGAATTTTTTTAGGGACTGTATGAATTTTTTGGGGAAAATCCATGGTCTTAGAAATTTATCAGAATGTTATCAGGGACTTCAGAATTTTTGTAGGGACTGAAAGATTTTTTTGGGGAAAGTCCATAGTCTTAGAAATATGTCCGAATGTTTTCAGAGACTTCAGAATTTTTTTACGGACTGTATGATTTTTTTATGGAAAGTCCATAGTCTTAGAAATATGTCAGAGCGTTTTCATGGACTTCAGAATTTTTTTAAGGACTGTATGAATTTTTTGGAGAAAGGCTTACAGTCTTAAAAATATGTCAGAATGATTTCAGGCACTTTAGAAGTTTTTTAGAGACTTCAGAATTTTTTGGGGAAAGGGCACAGTCTTAGAAATATGTCAGAATGTTTTCAGGGACTTCAGAATGATTATAGGGACTGTAGGAAATCTTTGGGGAAAGGCCGCAGTCTTAAAAGTATGTAAGAATAATTATTGGAACATTAGAAATCATTCGGCCCTACAAAAATTTATTTGCGATAAGCCGTAGTCTATTTTCCTGCACTTTTCGTACTGACTAGCTCCACGGCAAGGTATTTATAAAATTTCAACGAATTCGAATATACAATATTAATTACAATTTTAAAAAGTACCGATGAACCTCATATTATTTTTTGCCTTTAATTATTAAACTTCTAGGATTTAATACTGAGGGCAGAGTTCACGAACAACCCTTAATTTTTAATTAATACAAAAGATATTTTACTTTAAGGGTGGTTATTTGTATCTTCGAAGTTAGCAGTTGTACAGAAAAAAGTTTCAAACAAAAAATGTACAGAATGAAAAAATAAAATCTAGATTTTAAAATGTTGCATCTTACGTTACATGTGAATAAATATGATATATCTGAAAAATTAACAAGATATGATATTGCGCTCAACGGCATTGAATTCCCCGTGTCCGAATTGACTTGTAAGCAAATTTTCATGCAATTTTAAGCAATTTCATTTTTTGTAATTATTTCCTAAGGTATATACCTTTGGTTTTTTCAGATTTTAATTCAATTTTCCTAAAAATCCTTAATCATAGGAATATTGTAACGAAAATTTACATACATATGTATTTTGAACCACTGAATCCAGTGGTGAAATGTTTAAATGCATAAGTCTTATAGTTTTTGAGAAAATGTCAAAAAACAGCTTTTTGCGATTTTTTTGGCGAAATTTGGAAAAAAAATAAAAATCGCTGAAACTATGTTTATAAGTTAACTGAAGCACGAGAAAGTCAATGCCGTTGACCGAATTTTCATATCGCTTGTAGTTTTTGAGATATAGGCTCGGAAAAGTACAAAATTTGAATAAATATGATATATCTGAAAAATTAAACAAGATATGATATTGCGCTCAACGGCATTGAATTCCCCGTGTCCGAATTGACTTGTAAGCAAATTTTCATGCAATTTTAAGCAATTTCATTTTTTGTAATTATTTCCTAAGGTATATACCTTTGGTTTTTTCAGATTTTAATTCAATTTTCCTAAAAATCCTTAATCATAGGAATATTGTAACGAAAATTTACATACATATGTATTTTGAACCACTGAATCCAGTGGTGAAATGTTTAAATGCATAAGTCTTATAGTTTTTGAGAAAATGTCAAAAAACCGCTTTTTGCGATTTTTTTGGCGAAATTTGGAAAAAAAAATAAAATCGCTGAAACTATGTTTATAAGTTAACTGAAGCACCAGTCGTCAAATCACGGCCCCCACGCTAAATCAAAAAATATTTCAAATAAAAAAGTTTCATTTTGTTATTTCTTGGCTCTTTTAATTAAACTTTTTTTCTATTAAAGTCTTCATATCTAAAATAATCGTGCATTTACATGATTAATAAAGATACAAATATTTCTTTAACTAAGGGATGAATTGAAAAATGTTTCAAATAAATCGTCTTAATTTTTTAATTCTCCGTCATATTTACTTGAAGTATTTTTCCATTTCATCCCCCAATTTCGAGATATTTATCTTCATATATAGTACCCAAGTTGCCAATAGATGGTGCCAATAGTCTCGTTTGATGACCCAACAAAATATATTTTTCAAGTTTCTGGCTATACCGTAAACTTTATAGAAAAATTGTTATTAAAGAATATACTCCTTAATTTATTCTCTTCCTAAGTTATTTGAAGTGTTTTTTGATTAGACTCAAAATTTGATTTTTTTTTAGACCCCGCAAAAACACATTACTAATGTCGGCCACCGGCGACTTCAACTACCAATGAAACAAACATAGTTTTTGCGGTGAAACTTATTCTACGCTAAATCAAAAAATGTTTCAAATAAAAAAGTTTCATTTTGTTATTTCTTGGCTCTTTTAATTAAACTTTTTTTCTACGAAAGTCTTCATATCTAAAATAATCGTGCATTTACATGATTAATAAAGATACAAATATTTCTTTAACTAAGGGATGAATTGAAAAATGTTTCAAATAAATCGTCTTAAATTTTTAATTCTCCGTCACATTTACTTGAAGTATTTTTCCATTTAATCCCCCAATTTCGAGATATTTATTTTCATATATAGTACCCAAGTTGCCAATAGATGGTGCCAATAGTCTCGTTTGATGACCCAACAAAATATATTTTTCAAGTTGCTGGCTATACCGTAAACTTTAAAGAAAAATTGTTATTAAAGAATATACTCCTTAATTTATTCTCTTCCTAAGTTATTTGAAGTATTTTTTGATTAGACTCAAAATTAGATTTTTTTTAGACCCCGCAAAAAACACATTACAAATGTCGGCCACCAGCAACTTCAACTACCGATGAAACAAACATAGTTTTTGCGGTGAAACTTATTCTACGCTAAATCAAATAATGTTTCAAATAAAAAAGTTTCATTTTGTTATTTCTTGGCTCTTTTAATTATACTTTTTTTGCCACCTATTATTAAAACATTGAACTGTACCAGTGGCGCAGTATGCATCCAAATTATTGGGTGTTTATATTATAAAAATAATTTGATTTCTAATCAATAAAAACTACTCTATATTATTTATTATTAATTATTATTAACGTTCATAACATATTTTTTTATTATAAGCAACATTTAACCCCGAAAACTAATATTTTAATGTCCTTGCCCCCGAAGCAGTCTCACGGATATTTTTACCCGCCTAAGTAATTTAGTGATAAATAAATGCCATAGTTTTGAAGTTTATATTTGAATTCAAAATGATTGATTGAAAAACTATGTCAACTTATTTTAATACAAATATGTATATAATTTAAACGTAAAATAATTAAAATAATATAGTTTGGTACTTCAATTAACTTAATTAAAATTAATGAGATTTTGTAACGAATATTCGACTATTCAAAGTTCATGAATGAAACAAACTCTAAACGGGGTTCAGTATGCACATGTCTAGGGATGAATTGAAAAATGTTTCAAATAAATCTTCTTAATTTTTCATTTCTCTGTCACATTTACTTGAAGTATTTTGCCATTTAATCCCCCAATTCCGAGATATTTACCTTCATATATAGTTTCCAAGTTGTCAATAGATGGTGCGAATAATCTCGCTTGAAGATCAACAAAATATATTTTTGTGATTTTTTGCTACACCATAAACTTTATAGAAAAGTTGTAATGAAACAAATTACTCCTTAATTTATTCTCTTTGAATGTTATTTGAAGTATTTTTTGATTAGACGCAAAATTAGATTTTTTCTGGACCCCGCAAAAACATGCTAGAAATGTCGGTTACCGATGACTTCACCGGCCGATAAAATGGGTACAGTTTTTGCGGTGAAACTTATTTTACGTCAAATCAAAAAATGTTTCAAATAAAATAGTTTTATTTTGTTATTTCTTAACTACTTTAATTATACTTTTTTTAATTAAGTTCATCATATTGTCATTAATCGTGCATTTATATGATAAATAAAAATGCAAATATATCTTTAACTAAGGGATGAATTGAAAAATGTTTCAAATAAATCTTCTTAATTTTTCATTTCTCTGTCACATTTACTTGAAGTATTTTGCCATTTAATCCCCCAATTCCGAGATATTTACCTTCATATATAGTTTCCAAGTTGTCAATAGATGGTGCGAATAATCTCGCTTGAAGATCAACAAAATATATTTTTGTGATTTTTGGCTACACCATAAACTTTATAGAAAAGTTGTAATGAAACAAATTACTCCTTAATTTATTCTCTTTGAAAGTTATTTGAAGTATTTTTTTATTAGACGCAAAATTAGATTCACCGACGGATAAAACGGGTACAGTTTATCAATTTTTTATTCTAATAATTTGCTTTTCGTTTTTTTTTTAACTATGATGTTTAAAGTTTAAAAATATTTATATATGTCCGTCAGTACGGTAGTGTGGATAGCGATACGGAATTTGAACCGGAGATCCCGAGTTCGAATCTCACCCAATCTAAAAATTATATGAACTACCACACTGCGGCTCGGTGAGTACGGACCCTGTACTGTTATTGGGATAAAATTCCTGTTGTACAGCGTAGCATAAAATAAAATAAAATAAAATAAATATATTGGGTCTGCTTTAATTCAATAAAACTTATTAAACAATCTTTCAACACAACCCAAGACTCTTTTTAGAATCTTATTATTATATTGTAAAACTATTTGTAAGTCTTTTAATAATTTATAATTTTCACAAATATTTATTATACATATTAGTGTCTCGTGAAGAAGGGGAAGAGGGGACCCATAAAGAGTTAATCCAAGTGTTGACCAAATAAAAAGAATTCTATTGACTGAATTCCTAAACGTTAGTCAAAATTAAAATGATTATAAAATAATTCCAAATATAATAAATTGATAAATAAAACTATACACATATTGTACCCTGTGTGTATAAAACTAATACATAAATTATTACATTTCATTATTATTTAAAACCAATAGAAAACACCATTTTATATCTATCATTGATCACGAAATTATGTTTGCATAAAATAAACTTGTAATGGCAACATGAAAGTATATAAATTATCTCAAAATTTTCAAGTTTAACTAACGTCCAGAAATATCTTTAAACAATACACGAAATTAAAGAAAAAAACCTGGGACCAGCGTGTGTAAAGTTTCGGAGGAGAAGGGTATAGTCTGTGGTTGGATTGCAACGATGTCAGATAGATTAGTAGTAGAAGAGTATTTGAAATAATTTTGTGTGTGTTTGTGATAAATTGTAAATGATTTTATTGACAAATGGCGGAATTGTTTTATTGTAATAATTATTACACAGAATGAAATAGAAGACACATAATTACAAATTTACCTCCCTTAATCCAATAGTAGTATTATTCTAATTATTTTAGTGGGAGATAAAGTGGAGAGCTTGTTATCTGTGTGAATAATCTGTCAGACAGTTACGAGTAATATTAGTATAATAATATACAGTACACAGACAATGAATCTAGTTGTAAATAAATAAATAGAAAAAGAAAAACTAACTCTCTATTTTTTCATCATATTATATAAATGTAAAAAATGTACAACTAGTTCTTCTAAACGATGGCTGATGATGATGATTATTATTATTGTATTATAAGGGATTTAAATTATAATATGTTTCTTACTAGTTAGGGAATGTACAAACTTAACACAAATTCTTTGGTTTATAACGAGAAAAACAAAATTAATTTACATAATGTACAAACAGAAAGAAAAAATAGATTAATCATACTAGCTACGTAATAAATACGAAGAAATGATTTCAATGATTTCTATGTTTAGGTGTTGGAAACAATCGAACTCCGTTGTGATGTGTTGGTAAAGTGGTGTGCGCCCTAGGGTAGACATGGCAGCTGGCACCGCTCCCCATATGTCCTCCAGGTGCCGTTACACCACCCTGAGGCAGTGGCATCGTCGAGCAGTGCGGGTACGACGCCATGTTCTGTACCTGGGTGGGATAATGTGGTAGCGTGGCCGATGAGGAAGCTTGCACGTGTCTCAAGTCATTATGTTCAGTGAAACTTGTCATCTTCATGTTGGTAGACCTGCTGAACGGCTCTTCCGTGATCACTGGTATCTGCTGTTGATCTAATATCGGCTTGGAAGTTTTCCTTCTGATGACGACAGTGTTGTCACTTTCTAGTATCACTGCTGGTATTCCGTGCTCTGTCATCTCAGCCACCGCTGGTTTCGTCGTGTATCCGTACAAACCGCTGCTCTGGTTCAGTGTAGAACCACTAGGTCCTGCCTTAACAACCACGGTGGCGGTTGTATAACGGACAATTCCGGATGGCTGAGGTTGCAGATCTTTGCCACCACCGCCGCTGCTTGCTGTACTATGAACACCCGAGGATGTTTCACTGTGGTTTGGTGGCGGTGATGAAGATGATTCACTATCCGATCTAGGCGTAAGCTCTTCCGGTGGCATGCCGGAGTCAGCGCGTCTCAGACACCTAGGAGTCGTCCCCGTAGATATCTACATACATGTATTATACACACATCATATACTAAATTATACATAAACACAAGTAGTGTTGAAATACCTGCTGTTGAGTGTGAATCGGACGTGTGTCGGATAATGGTTCGGGTGTTAGTAGAGGCGATGGATCCTCGTAGTCTACAGGAGGGATTAAATCTCGGCTAGTGCTCGCATACGTCACATTGTCATCGTGCACACACGCCAACAACTACAACACAATCAACATTAAATTCAAAATATACCAATCACAATTACTGTAAACAATGTTGTGACACATTACATGAAGCTGCTAACAGTTTTCCTTGAAAAAAATTGTATTATTTTCATTTTAGAAATAAATGCTGCAAATCAAAGTTTTACAGAATTAAATTGTGCGTCTAGCACATTAACAATTTTTAAATTAGCCTTTTGCATAAGCAAGATATCTAAATTTAAATATTATATATTTTTTGTTTTTTTTTTAATTTTTTAAATTAAGAACAAAAATAAAAAATAAATAAAAATATGTCAGATATGTGCAATTAAAAAAATATCTATAGTTTAATACGCGTAGCAGGAAGTCATGTGGTGTCCACATCAGACTTTTTTAATTTTTAATGAACACAATTATTTCAAAACAAACTAATAGTTTCTAAGAATTAACAACAAAATTACTTTTTGTTTATAACAAATTATAAAGATAATATGTCTTTAAATGAAAATAAATAAATATAATACCAAAAGTATTTCCAATAAACTTAAATTTCCTTCCTTTTATAAATAAACAAAAAGAAAAAGAAAAAACGTATGTATGTGTGTGTTGAATTGAAATTAAAATTGAATGTTTGTATTACTTTTCCCTCCTCGTCGTCTTCACCGGGTGTTCGATGGGCCCCAGGCAACAAGGGCAGTTCCCTCAATGTAGCATAATCCCCGTCGTCTTCATCAGGGGCTGTTGTTCGCCCTTTGTTGCACGAACTAGAATCAGACATGATTTATGAAAACTCTCGGAAACAGTGTACGTTGTATTTACCACACCACACATATCCACACATCATGCATCATGCTGGTTATGGTACATTTTCATCACACTTATACAGGAAGAGCAGCAGTACAACAGGTAGTGTGTTAGTATTGATATGCGTTACCGTTTTGACGTACTCGTGTCCTCGTTGAATGTAACTTTCTTTGTGGCCGTCTTACTGGAACCAGTGGATAGAGTACGTCCTCGCCAGCATAGTGGTCCTCCGGGCACGCTGTCGGGTGACTGTTGAGGCGAAGCACCAGCTGGACGTAACCAGTAGATTTGTTCTTCGCCGCCGCCGCCGCCGTCATCATCATCATCATCATTATTATCATGTTGTTGATGTTGATGTGAAACTGTTCGAGTATTTATGTTGGTGTTGGTTCTTGTTCTTGTTCTTGCTGCTTGTTTGGCTTGTTGTGTTTTCTGTACAACACTCATGATTGATTTGCGACTGTGTGGTTCAGAGACAGCGTAGGCGCGTCCATTTCCAACAACAAGTAGAGGTTGTGCTGAAGTGGGGGGACCCTGACGACCACCTACTTCGAGATCTGTTACTAGACGGATGCTGCGTGCAGAACGAACTGTTGCACGACCAACCTGTAACATTCATTCATTTAAATCCATCACATCTCTATAGTCACACATCACAAACACTTACCGTTATAGTAACATGAAAAGTCCATCTATATTTAATAGTAAGTCCCAACCAAACGACGACCCATAAAAACAATGTAGTAATAATGGTGACGATACAAGCCAATACGGCTCCATCCAAAGAGCCTCTGTAGACGATAGTCAGGTCATGTAGCAATGGTGCTTGAGTTGTAGCAGAAGCAATCAAAGCTGCAAGTGCTGCACCATGTGTTCTGTAGCCCCAACCGGAACCGCTAGGGCCCATCGATGTGATATGAGCACTTTTATCTTTGTACGATGTCAGGAACGAGATGTATCTTATGAAAACAACGTGTGGTGGTAGTGTCACATTACACAATACAACAACAACACCAGCAACTTGAACAAACTTACCTCGCATGTCCGTACAAATATAAAATCTTACTAGTACACAGTACCAACAAGCTGGACAGTGCAAACAAAGCCAGTGTGACATGTGGATTGAGTAGGAATGGTGTTCCAAGTGGTGAAGCGCCACTTGGATAGTGTCTTAATAGAGGTAATGCCTTGTAAGCACCAACTACTTGTACTTTATACAATACACTCATTCCAGCGAACGCCAATAGACTCTGAATACTATTTGCTAAAAGTTGTATAGAAAATATCAAACTAAAATATTTGTTTGTTGTCCAAAAGATTGCAGGGTATCTCACTGCATATACCAACAGAGCAATGGCATAGTTTAAGTATTCTACGCTCACTGTACTTCCAAATCCGGGTTCTGAAATCAGACAATGTTGTTTACAAGATTCAAACTGAACATTTCTTGTATTCTTACCAATGTGACTATCTAGAGTCCTTGGCTCATTCTCAGTCATCTTCAACAACTTCTTGAGAAAATCGAGAACATCATGAGCCAGACTTCTCCTTGCCGTGTTCTCCTGCAAGTCTGGTGCCGTAGCATTGAAGCCGCTGAGTGCCATAGCCATGACATCCGGTGCTCCAGGTGTGCTAGTGCGGTTGTACACTGCCGAGGAACTTGTTGAAGTGATATTTCGTCCGTACGATGCACCAGGAGTCGAAGCAGCTGTCATGAAGCTAAGGACAACTAACCGATCCTGGTGCACCACCATAAAGTCCAGGTCTGTGCGCCATAAAGCGTCTGAAACAACAAATACTTTTATTATAATATCGATATACTTATTTATTACATAATTTGTAAATCAAAGCTTTCAATAATAGATGTTGTTGCATTTTTACTTCCTTGTGCGACGTACAGGAAGTATTGTAATCGCGAAAATTTTCGGTTCTCAGATTTCAACGGAAATAGGTATTTTGGCCATCCCTGAATCAATTTTGACTAATTTCGTCGTGCCGTCTGTACGTACGTATGTATCTCGCATAACTCAAAAACGGTAAGCCGTAGAAAATTGAAACTTTATATTTAGGACTGTTATAACATCTAGTTGTGCACCTCCCTTTTTGGTCATTATACAGCTACCGGAAGTAGTACTTTACTTGAAGCCTATAATAGATTTTCATGAAAAACTATATTCAAATATAATTTAAAACTTTCCAAATTTGGTATATAAGACTACTATATCAATGTAAATAACATAATATATTTTGGTTAAAATAGACTAACCGGAAGTGACACATTACATAAAGCTGCTAACAATTTTCCTTGAAAAAATGGTATTATTTTAATTTTAGAAATAAATGCTTGCAAATAAAAGTTTTACAGAATTAAATTCTGCGTCTAGCACATTAAGAATGTTTAAATTAGCTTTTTGCATAAACGAGATATCTAAATTTAAATATTATATATTTTTTTATTTTTTAAAAACATTAAGTTTGCTATGGATTAGAACAAAAAATAAAAGATTTAATGTCAAATATGTGCAATTAAAAAAATATCTATAGTTTAATAAGCGTACAAGGAAGTCTGTGCTGTCCACATCAGATTTTGTATTTATCTCCTACAAGTTTGATTTCATTAAACGTTTTAAACTTACATACAAATGCATTCAATATCTAATTCCAACATGACTGTATGAACCACCCTAAGACGCTGTGATGTGTAAGATTGATGGTAAATAGGGATGAAATTAACTATAGAGCAACCGAGGAACGTAATTCTTCTACAAGTAATATATACATAAATATATATGAAAATAGTATTACTAGAAATGTATTTCCTATGTATAAATAGAATACTACAGACAAACAAAACTTAAATAATAAAAAGACAAAGAGATATCGTCGAGTGCTTCATATCCGCAAAAAGGACGGAAGTAACAGCGAGTACTTTGCTCTCTTTCTACCTTGCGGATAGAAATCAATAACAAGTTGGGTACCATACATACACACACACACACACACACACAGACAAATGTCCAAACAAAACGCTAATTATTGCAATTCAATATTACGCTCATCTACTTTGTTGACCTCTATAGAGAAACACGGTAAGAATATCAACACCATCTAGTTTTATAAATTTTAGCAAAGAGATGCGAATGCATTTAATTTTATAATCTTCATTTGACTGTAGGAAATATGTAGCTCAACTGCACAATACACTAAAATTAGTCAGACACTAACTAGGTTACGAACATATATTTAGCAGCGTGGCTAAATACCTATAAATATACAACTCAACTTTAAACACAAACCTTTGTAAGCAAACATATATACAGGCTGTTAAAAAGTTCCGGGACGGTGAAATATCTCGAGAAATACACATCGAATCAAGAAACAAAAAAATACGTGTTTCATATTTTGCATAAACCTAACTAAGCACACCAAACAGAAACCCCAACTCTCACCCCCAGGGGGTGGGGCGGAGGGCAACTTTGAAACCTTAAATGGGAACCCCCATTTTTTATTGCAGATTCGTATTCTGCGAGAAAAAATAAGTTAATTTTATCTGAAACTTTTTTTTTCCAATTCGGAATAGATGGCGATATATATATATATATATATATATATATATATATATATATATATATATATATTAGATACTTGAAAGTATTTGAGAATTATTCATGTTGAAAACATTAATTCAACTAAAAATAAAAAATTAAGTCTGCTTTCGAAATACGCATCCTGGTTAAGTCCGGGTCTCGCCTATATACTAGCATAGAGGACCTGGATATGTCAGGATGCGTATTTCGAAATATTTTTGAGGAAAATATGAAAAGAAAAATATTGAATTGAAATTCTGGATTTAGTTGAATCGAACTCACCATCAGGCAGAAATCCATGTTGAACTAGTCTTGCTTCCATAACTAACCTAGGTACTAATAGTGTCACCGCAATTACCAGATGCAGAAATGCCGCGGTGGGTCCCCCATGTCTCCACAATGCCCGACATGGTCGACGACTGGACATGAGCGATACTTTGGCTTGTCCGCGGCCAAGTTTATATCCATCGTTAGCATAATTTCCAACCTAGGAAGAAATAGTAAATTAAATAATACATATTGTATCTCGTACACATGTGCGTGTGTTACTTTAAATACAGCGCTTGCCAAAAACAACGGTAAAAGTATAACGGCTAAACCAGTAGCCACCAAACAGGCGTGTAGCTCCCAAACAGCTGTGACATTATTCCATGGTAACACAGTGTAGCCTGTAACATGTACATGTTTAGAAATGATTAAAAAACATGATTTGATGGAAAACTTACTTAAAAATCTCTTAGTACATTTGACAGCAATGTAGGCCTGCATGACCGTAGCAAAGAACCCATACCATATAGACCACAATCCATTCAGTTTGAATTTTCTACAGAGCCGTACTCGATTAGGTTTGTGAGACCTGGTGGACTTGAGATGTTCGGTGACGGTTTCATTGTTCACCTCTAAGTCTGATGGTGGCGGTGGCGGTGGCGTCGTCGGTGATTGTTCTTTAAGTTTGGCTACGTTAGCGGAGTTATTGTTATCATAGGCCGTGGTGGTACTACATGGTGGTGGAGACACGTCGGGAATGCCGGCCATCAACGGTGGTGGTATTCCGTTCATACTAGGCACTCGACACTTCTACAATAAACATACACTTAACACAATTCATCATTATCATTCAAACTTAATAGAGATCTATTGATGACAATTATTGCAGATATAAATTTGAAAGCAACACATGTACTGAAATGTATTCTATAGGAATAACTTAAATATATACAGGGTGTTAAAAAAGTTTCGGGACGGTGAAATATCTCGAGAAATACACATCGAATCAAAAAACAAAAAAACACGTGTTTCATATTTTGCAAAAACCTATCTAAGCACACCAAACACAAACCCCAACTCCCACCCCCAGGGGGTGGGGCGGGGGGCAACTTTGAAACCTTTAATGGGAACCCCCATTTTTTATTGCAAATTCAAATTCTGCGAAAAAAAAATAAGTTAATTTTATCTGAAACTCATTTTCCAATTCGGAATAGATGGTGATCTAATCGCAAGGGGACTCACCGAAAAAAAGTCACCCCAAAAAACAATAAAGGAATAAAATAACGTTTATTTTATAAAATCGTTTTGCAAATGTATTTCAAGCATTTAGTCGGTGAAAGGCTTGTGGCTACTTGTGATTATGTTGATTTTTTTATTTCAAAGTTGCCCTCCGCCCCTCCGCCTCCTGGGGGTGTGAGTTCGGGTTTGTGTTTGGTGTGCATAGATATTTTTTTGCAAAATATGAAACACGTGTTTTTTTGTTTCTTGATTCGATGTGTATTTCTCGAGATATTTCACCGTTCCGGAACTTTTTTAACATCCTGTATATGATATCATTATTACATTCGATCTGTTATAATTCTGCACTTGCAGAACTCGTTCGCCAAACAACATGTAACAAGTTGTTATGATGACAACAGGTGTAAATAATAATAAGCCACACTTACGAGAACAGTAGCGCACCCTTAAATCATAAAAATGTTTCATCGACGTGAAGGATAATGAAAACAACTTGTATTATTGTTTTGTTCACGGCCTATCTCAGCCCAAGAGAGGGTTACAAGTGTTAGAAAGACATAGAATTTACTATTATGCGTCATACCTTCAATACACAATGATGTCATTATCATTTTAAATATAAAACTCTTTCTTGCATAATTTAGTTACGAATCGTTGCACTTTTAAAATCAGTTCTAGACAATCTACAGACAGACTTGATATACCGGAAGTCACCGGAAACGACGTAAAATTCGGTGCGAACCTACAATGAATTATTTAAGTTTATATAAGTAAAAATATGTAACGAACGATTAGTTAAATTCATGTAACTATATGTTTAGGTAACCCTAACAAATAATGAATATTGTACAAGTTGTAAATATAACGGCAAGTGTACAAGGTCATGCTAAATTATTCAACAACAACAACAACAACAACAATCGATTAAGGATCAATAGCAATTGCTCTCTACATTATTTATTTATACAAGAAAAATGTTTGAAAAAAATTCTCGCCAAGTTTGAGTGACGGTCAGTTAAAATCTAATAAAAAATATTATTTATCGGGTAGGTATTATTTACATTTTTGTCTAAGCCACCTAAAATTTACCATCGGTCAATAAAAACTTTATCCGCCTAATAAAAAATGAAATCAACACCCACAGTAAACGGTACGCTTAATTTAATTTTGAAAGAGACAGGGCCGCATCAAGTAAGCATTTATTTACATACGTTCTATGTTGTAAAATAATCCGTGATGGTGTTTTGTCTATGTTGAGCCATTTCAGGCGGACATGTTGCACCGTCAACTGTCACACATCACTACTACTGAGGTCGCCTAGCAACCAGTCACAATACAAACACGCACACCACATCAAACACACACATGTGTATAGAGTACAAGTAGTGTTTGCGTCCAAGTTTCTCATTCGACTGAGAGTACACGGCGACGGAGTCGTCGTGCTGTCTGCTAACAAACGCATGCGTCGCGACGCTATACACGTCCATTCAACAGACCAGCGTTGGAAAATAATCATTGAAAATATTTCAAACGAAATAATATATGTATTTACAATTATTGTAAAAAGCTTACAGCAGTAGAATGTACCCTGATGATTAACTACGCACAATATATTTGTTTAATATTTCGCTTTATCTTACAATAAGTTTTAGTACGAAAAATCGATTATTTTACCGTCGCTAATAAAATTTACAATAAAATAAACATTTCAACATTTATCACACTTCAATTGCGCAGTTAAAATTAAAAGAAAGAAAGAAAAAAAAACAAATAAATACATTTAAAAACGGTGTAAAATATAGTCCGGGATTTTTCCGGAGTCTGCATGCATTCTAAATAGTCGTATATAGTACATATTATAAACGTACGCATCACTAAAAATAAGTATTGATAAGTAATGTATGTGGGTGTTGGTACCCCTAGCGGTAGTAAGTTTTGAGTACCGGAAGTACAGTGGAGGGGTGGCAAACTGCATTGATTGCTGGCAACAACCCTGAACGAAATGGCGACGGCTACTAATAACATTCTGCACGTCTATATTAAGTTATAAACCCAAGCCATGAGTATAATAACAATTGATAAGCGTATTGTTGACATTAGCAACAGCAATTAAATGTATTTGTTTTTATTGCCTACCTATTGTTTTATTGTTTATACAATTTATACTGGACGAAGATCAGCAATAACAGAATTATTTGTTTTAATTCAAACACTTTTCTCCCTTGCATCAGATTTGCAATAGTACACAGAGAAGGTACTACTTAATTCTTTTATTTCTCATCTAATAATTGGATTGATACGATACTTTTTTTTTTCAACTATAGTTATTATTTAAGATGAAGGGTAGTTTTGTATGGGGTTGGCGTTGCAAGATGCCCAGCTGACTCACCCTAAACGTCTTGGAGAAACGTTCCCAAACGCAGGGCTTACCAGAAAATCCACAGAACTAAATATTTGCTAAATTCAAATCTGATATTTATATTTTTACACAATAGCGAAAAATTATAGGCATTGTTCGTTATCTCGGTGGGTTTATAAAAGAATGGCCGGCCATGGAAATGGTCAGTTGGCTTCAGGATGACCTCAAGAACAAATGAACGCGGTGGTGTCAAAGTTCATGCTGTCCTTTTAGCTGTTTTATTCTATCAGGTACTAAACATGATTTTCTTATATATTTATTTACATAATTATTATTGCACAGAAAAAATGTTTCAAATAAATATTGTACAACATTTCATTACTTTCAAATTTTTCATCTTTTCTGTTTTGTTTTGTAAAATATTTAGCGAGTTGAATTCCATAGCAAAAAATATTTAGCCTAGCTCTAAAGTTGCAGATCTGTGTAATATATATATAAATATAGAATTAAAAAAATATCAATGAAATTTCAATATAAAAATAATATCTATATAAGTATAAATGCTACTTGGATACCTAATAGTATTTTAGTTTTTCTGTGGGAAATATTTACATTACATTTGAGGCACATATCTGTATAGAAATAACAATAGATTTCATATACTCAAGTTGCTTGCAATTCATTAATTTATTGATATCTGAATTAAAAATGTCGCCTTTGTCAAATATTTTATAAAAATTCAGTTATCAATGGTTGACTACAATCAATACGATAACGTTCAACAATTTTTTTACGCATTTTTAGAGCAAATTGCTTGTGTTTCATTCACAATAGTGTTGCATTTTTATGATTTTATTGTTTAATTTCACACGCCTTAAGAAAAATCAATTGTTTTCTACACCAAATTTACAGGCGATTAAATCTCTACAAACTGAATAAGATAATAAAAACAAATTCTCACACAAACTATTTGATAACATGTAGGTACAAAAGATCTGCAATTGCATATAGCGGGAAAAAAGTTATTTATTTATTTGTGTTACATTGTACAACAGGAATTTAATCCCAATTACAGTACAGGGTTCGCACTCACCGAGCCGCAGTGTAGTAGTTTATATAATTTTTAGCTTGAGTGAGATTCGAACTCGGGACCTTCGGATTCGAATTCCATATTGCTATCCACACCACCGTACTGACGGATTAATGAATTAATGAATTTGTTGTAGTGTACAAGTAGTGTAGTTGGTAATCCAGTATCACAATGGATAAATTCACTACCTGCAGGATCACAATATCATCCAATTGTTGAACATTTCATCAACTGTTACAAAACAGTTAGCACCCAAACTAACAATGATATTGGCTTCATGAAATGTCTAACACTCATTAATAGGTTTGTATTTCTTCAAACATTCATTCATATAATAACCCTAATAAATGTATAAATAATATTCCAGCATGCTAAAGACAGATTTACCAGATAAGACACCATCGTTGAACAGTATGTTTCAACCACCACCAGATTTCAATGGCCCTAAACCAGTTTCACCACCAACAAGAAAAACCAACAAATCCCCAGAACCATCCAGAAATCTACAAGATAATAGTTATGTCACAGCCACTGTACCAAACTCTAAAATACTTTTATACGAACTGAAAAAACTGTGGGACAGCGTGAAAGATAACCCACGAGTTAGCACTAACAGACAAGTAGTAGAAAAACTTAATAAAATGCGTGCGACCCTCCAACAAAACCCTACACAACAAAACATCCTCAATTTAATCACAGATTTAAGAAATCATTTAAATGATGAAGACACAACTATAGTTAGAAATAATGTTGTATCATCGGCACCGACAACTGCCCCAATACCTGACACTAGTCCACTAGCTGCTAGGAAAATCATCAAACCCAAAGCAACAACTGTGTCTGTACCATCCACAGAAGTATCCAATGAAGACGACGAACTGTCATTCAGAGCTCATTTCATATCGCCTGAAAGTACTTCAGCTACAGTTGCTGCTGAAACAAGTCCTACCAAAGTGGAGAAAACTGATTCCCCTACATTCCGATCATCACCACAATTAAAACCAATCAAAGTGATCGAAGTGACTGAAAAAGCTACAGAACTAGTTACATCTGCAACTGAATCTAATAGTGCTAATTTATACAAAAAACCTGGCAAATTAGTAACGAATCCAAAAATAGAAAATATTGATAGGTCTACAACTGAAAATCCAGAGAAATTCACGAAAACTGTACGAAATAACTTTTTACTAAACAATCTAGCTGAGAAACAAACAGACAACAGTGACGTAGACGAGGAAATATCACCACGTTCTGGAATCAACGATTTAATCGCAGCACACGCTCACACATTGCCACATGCCGTAGAAGATATTGTCAACACTGACATCTATAGCCCTCATCTTGCTCCGCAATTGCAGAATTTTGTTCCTGTTTCACATCCATCTTATACACAATTCTATCCTCCTTATCCATCATATTCTCCGCCACATTTCTCACCCCACTCCTATATGGTCCCAGTAAGACCGGAAGACGACGCACATTTGGCACTAGCAGGGGTACCAACTCCGAACCACTTTTACAAATGTAACTAAGGTAGGGAATGAGGCTACTCTGATTTGTGAATTATTACAATAAGATACAACAATATGTTACAATGTATGAAAATACTGTTTGAAACTGTGTTGACATTTCATTTAATTTAAATAAACTCAAACTTTCTTGCAACAATTTTATTTATTTATGTATACGGAGGGACACAACTAGCGATTACTAAACTTTTCATTCATTATTTTACAAAAAATCTGATGTGGACACCATATGACTTCCTTGTACGCGTATTAAACTATAGATATTTTTTTAATTGCACATATTTGACATTAAATCTTTTATTTTTTGTTCTAATCCATAGCAAACTTATTTTTTTTAAAATCAAAAAATATATAATATTTCAATTTAGATATCTCGTTTATGCAAAAAGCTAATTTAAAAATTCTTAATGTGCTAGACACAGAATTTAATTCTCTAAACCTTTTATTTGCAGCATTCATTTCTAAAATTAAAATAATACCATTTTTTTCAAGGAAAACTGTTAGCAGCTTTATGTAATGTGCCACTTCCGGTTAGTCTATTTTAACCAAAATCTATTATATTATTTCCATTGATATAGTAGTCTTATATACCAAATTTGGAAAGTTTTAAATTATATTTGAATATAGTTTTTCATGAAAATCTATTATAGGCTTCAAGTAAAGTACTACTTCCGGTAGTTGTATAATGACCAAAAAGGGAGGTGCACAACTAGATGTTATAACAGTCCTTAATATAAAGTTTCAATTTTCTACGGCTTACCGTTTTTGAGTTATGCGAGATACGTACGTACGTACGTACAGACGGCACGACGAAATTAGTCAAAATGGATTCAGGGAGGGCCAAAATACCTATTTCCGTTGAAATCTGAGAACCGAAAATTTTCGCGATTACAATACTTCCTTTACTTCGTACAAGGAAGTAAAAAACAAATATAGAAAATTTAATTGAAATTAATTAATTAATTGAGACAAGAAAAAAAACTATCATTTACAAATATTTCAAGTGCCCTTTCTGAAACTTTTAACGAGTCGTCTATGCGTTTGGTCCAGCTGATGCCGGCCACAGCCGCCTGCCAGGTGTCTCGCGCACCAAAATAACAAATGCAAAACGCTGCTACAGAATATCTCAAGTAACAGAGAGCGAGAGAGCGAGAGAGAGCAAACTACAAGTCTTTTCTATATACAGAATGTCATGAAAAATAATGATTTTCAACAGCTATAAACTCACGATATATTCTAAACTATCGCCTATAGTTATTTGTATATCAAAAGATACATTAACTGGATGTCACTATCGTCAAATCGTACTATATTATTTTAATTTTAAAATGATATTAACAACTATTTAAATAAGAAAGTTTAATGAATAAATCCCCCGTCATTACAAACCGCTATCATTAAATTGTAAATATCTGAAATGTGTTCTCAAACTGACAAGTCTTAAGATAATATAACTTTTTCAACACACTGTGTATAAATGAACATCTGCCGATCGAAAGCCAATCACTGTGTGCCTGAGTGAGAGAGAGAGAGAGATCACTAGAATATTTAACACCTGCCTAAGAAGTTGAGAACCACTTGTAGAAGCAAATAGTGTATATATTCCATATTAAAAAAATAATATTTCGCTTAGTTTCAAAACATTATTATTATAATACTCGTATATAAATATTTAGTTTACTTCCCTTCCTAGTTAATTGTATGAGAAATGTGAAACTTACCCAAACATAATATTATAAAAATGTCAACACTAGTAAACATATTCGTACTATTTGATAATTTCGCTCGGCACTAAGTAGATGACGGCGCGTTAGTAGCGCACTAGTAGCCGGCTAACCATCAACTACCTACCTACCTACCTACCTCAAGAACCTTCTGAGCCGAAGAACAGATGTTCATCTTAACCACCAGAAGAGTGGGGGACTAAATATGATTTTAACTCAAATTAAAGTAAGCGATGAAATGAAAAACATTTTCCCAAAAACATTGGAATACTTTGACAGCTCCTCCATCAAAATTTCAGTTTTAAGAAATTCATTTCATAAACAAATAGACAACACAATATTAAATATGGAAAATCCGTAAGTTACAATTTGTTAAATGTCAAGAGAAGAAGAAGCCAGGAAACTCTATATTATGTTGTAGAGAACTGGCGAATACGTCAACGAAACTCGACAAAAAGAAAAAATCAAAATTGTACTCGGACAAACATGGTGGCTCCTCAGACCAAGAGAGCTTTCTGCACGTGGATGCCGACGTTAAGCCAAGGAGAAGCTTCTGGAAGAATTTATTTCGAAAGCAACCCAAGAAAACTGAAGTACCAGGTATGTGTGTACTACATTCAACTAATTTTATTTCCATTCAATGTAACATTTAGTATGCCCGCTTTACATTCATGTTAATTAAGTTGCGTAGATTAAATTATTTTTTTTAATTGAAATTTGTTCACAAAAAAAAACATTAAAAATGTACAGGATGTTTCACAACTTTGAGCAAAAAATTAAAGGGTATATTATGTACGACGTGTTGATCATGAAACAAAAAGAATTTTTTTTTAAATTCGAAAAATTAAGGGTTGTTAACCTAAAACATTTTTTGTAGTACTGCACTGGATTCGCTTTCTTATTAAACACAAACAATGAAGTCGGTATCAACTACGAAAGACTAATTACACAATTCAATTATTAGCAGTTATTTATAATAGAATTTTATTTAATTAATAACTTTAACATAATCATCCAGCCAGTGGCAGTGGCAACGAACAATTTTGGACAACATGGAAAATAGTTTTGCGATTAAAAAAAACAATTCTTTTTGTTTCATGATGAGCACGTCGCGTACAGAATATACCCCTTTAATTTTTTGCTCAAAGTTGTGAAACATCCTGTATATTCTTTATAATAATTATTTATTGAAAAAACTCCAAACAACAAAAAAAAATAAATCAAAACAAACGGCAGAAATGGTAACAGATCAAAAAGCTGGTGTTCTAACATCACGATTAAACGCCATATTTGAGGAACCCAAGACTCCGGAAGAGAAAGAGCACGTTGTTGAGGAAATTGAAGATATTAAAGTAAGATTTCAAACAAACACACATGAAAAAAATAAATAATTTATCGTGACTGTGTAGAAAACCTTAAAGAAAATAAGTCCAGTGCCTGACACACCCCCTTCCGTATTACTTGCGGGCATCATCCCTCCAAGTAGTACGGAGCCCGTGCCGCCCGCAACAGACGAACCACTCTTGGAATATTTATCAGACGGTTCAACATCATCCGAAGATGTTTCCGTGGCGTCTTTACCCAGCCGTCAAAGTGACACGGCTGCGGTGATGATGAGTGGGGCGGCGCCGGCGGCTCAGACCCGCGACTCCCTGGACGCGTTCATCACAAAACTCACACCGGCCGAGGCGGACGCGAAGAAGCTCCCTGAACAGTGCGACAACTCGTTGGGCCGCGATGGCTACTCGTTTGAATATAGCGAGACGTCCGATGTCAGCACAACAGACGACGACAATAAAGAGAATAAAGTGCTGACGTTCGACGAGAAAGTGGAACAGAAGGACGCGGATAGTAATATTGTTGTAAGAGAATTGAATCCGTGTAAAGAAGACCAACAACAACAACAACAACACGAAGTAATTTTAAATAAAAATAAAATAAATATAACATCACGCCTTTTACCCATCACTGGGTATGGCACTCTGTCTAAGCAGATCTCGCTAAGAGACATATTTATGCGCGTGAAATATCAGTTTTTTGCAATTTCCTGCTTCCCTATTTATTTGAAGGAAAAACGCGTCTAATAAAAGTTTTAGGGCATCAAATTCTGCATCTAAACCAATAAACAGAATTACTGGTACGTGCTCTGTAACGACAGAAATTAAATATGAAAATTACGTTGAAAATATTGAACAAAAATAAATAAATAAATGTTTGACGTTTTATCTGTCAAAACATCAACGTGTGACGTTTGAGAAAATATGTATATTTTATAAAACATTCATAATTAAGTAGGCCAGTAAACAGTTTATTTATTTAATTTTAATATCAGAATAAAAATGTATTTATAACAAAATTAAACTATAATAAATACATATTGTAGTCTAGAGCCCAAGTCTTTCGTAAAAATGACGGCGCATATTTGATAGCTGCCAGGCTGCAATATTCCTGCATACCTCTGCAATTCTTTGTTTTAGAGAATCCACATTTGGGTGCCTACTTTTGTAAATTGTATTTTTTAAACAACATCACAGAAAGAAGTCATTAGGTGACAAATCCGGTGATCGAGTTGGCCATTTTATCTGTCACAAACGTCACACGTTCATGTTTTGACAGATAAAACGTCAAGTATTTATTTATTTATTTTTGTTCAATATTTTCAACGTAATTTTCATATTTAATTTGTGTCGTTACAAAGCATGTAACAGTAATTCTGTTTATTGATTTCGATGCAGAATTTGATGCCGTAAAACTTTTATTAGACGCGTTTTTGCATAAAATAAATAGGGAAGCAGGAAATTGCAAAAAACTGATTTCCCATGTTAATGTCTTATGACCGGCTGAGCGAGTCACCACCCTGTATATATATGTTTAATTATTAATAAATAATTAATTGAGGAATCGTAAAAAATCCATGTGTTGTGTTGTGCAGGTAGAAGAAGTAGAATTATTGGGGCCTGACCGTGAGGAAGTGGTAACCGGAAATGGTATTGTACTAGTGTTGCCAACCTCTAAGATTCCTGTAGCCATCCCTGTGTCACATGATCAGCAGCAGCAGCAGCAGTCAGACAATTTGTCACAAAATAAACGGTACGTGTTGAAAGAAACAAATCCAAATATATTTTTTCTACGATTGCTATGAAAAGTTGACAATTACGCTCTCATTTGTCATCGTAAATGCGCGCTTATTTCAATAGTTACCAAGGATACAAACAAAACAGAAACTTGTCATAGTTGACAGAATGAATTTATTTTCAGTACGTAGACGTTTTTTAAATAATTTTAAGATGCAATCGTAGAAAAAATGATGCGTGTATCACGAGCGTAACAAAGAATCACTTTACGCTCTTAATACACAACTAAGTACAACGCGCGCGCGCGCGCTTTCATCTTTTCTTTTCTTTTTTTTTAATTTCACTTGATGTATATATTGTGGACCTCGCACGTACAGGGAACCAACAGTGTTTACAAATTACAACCCCCCCCCCTCACCCCCCTCACCCACTCACCCCCCACCCCCTCACATCACATAAAATGTAAAGTTTAAAACACAGAATATAGAATGAAATAGTGAAATGTGTTTTTGTTGTCTGTACGTGCGCAGGTTCAAGGAGGACATGTTGCCAATCTCTGGCTCAACGCAAACAGAAGTTGCGCAACAATGGGCACCAGGTGGCAATGTGTCCAGTGGCGCGGCGGCAACGGCAGACAGTGTCCTGGTGGAGACAGAAATAAAGTGGAACCGAAAGTTACACGAGTTGTCGTGTACACATAGTAATAGTAATAGTAATCATAGTATCAACAAGACGACGACGGCGACGGCGACGGCGACGACGACGGCAGTGTTACCAACAGCTATTGACATAGAGTTAGTTGATGAGACGGAAGCCGGATATCGTGAATATCGACTCGATGATTTTTTCAAAATGATTTTCCACCAATCAACAACCGACGAACAATTATTAAACTATTCGGTCGCCTACGATCCAGTGTTCGCCAATATACAAACAACTAATGCACATCTAGGGGAAATTGATTGTCCCTACAACAGTGACAAACAAAAAGTGGTGCGGAAACGGAAAATGATGTCACTATTACATGATAAAACCAAAATGGCCGAATACTTGAAAGAAATTGAACAACAACAACAACAAGACGAACAACAACAAGTATTCATCAAAAACACTTGTAATACACCATTCAATTCACCAAATAAACAGGAGCCAACAACAATTAGACGACAGCAGGAACATGGAATTTCAGTTGGCACTATTGTTGCTACTAGTGCTGCAGCTGCAGCTACAGCTGCTGCTGCTCCTGACGATAAAAACGATGAAGAAAATGTTTTATTTCTTCTAGAAAACACCAAACAGAAATTACAAAAGTATTTAGATGGAAATAACGAGACGACGACACCAAAAGTCCCGAGTTTAAATCCCGACAAGAATCTCGATGATATGTTGAACATGTCGGTGGGTAGTGATGACACCAGGTTCGGCGAGGACTTGCCGATGGTTGCGCACAGAATCAAACAGTTTCAAAACATCGGCGACGAGATCGACACCATCTTCGACGAACTCCTGGTGAACATTGCCGAACTGAAAGACACGTGCATCATGCACGGCGCAACGTATGATGCACAAACCGAACCACTCATCACCATGACACCCGTGCTGGATGATGTGGCGGCGGTGGTGCTGGACACCACGACGACATCTCCGGTGGACGTGCTGCAGGGGATTGTGCAACCGGTGTTGGATGAACTTCTTGAACGCGTGTATCATCATCACAATCATTCTACGCTAATTCCACATCAGTTTCATGTACAATCCTTACACAATAATAATCATAATGATGATGATGATGTCGATGTTGGTGATGAGGATGATGATGATGATGATGATGCTGATGATTTAAATAAAAGTAAAATAGTTAGAAAAACTGCCGAGAATTTAGTAGAGAATATCGAACAAAGTTTAGAGCGTTCGAAGAAATTTGGTCGTTATTATGATGAAAAACCGGGTGATGAGTGCCGTGGTGTAGACTCCACCAAGTTCCCCCACAAACAACTCGACAAGAGTTTACCGGAAATGACCGACTCGCTTCAGCACATTTTCTTTGGCACGGAAAACTCCGGCCAAGAAGTCATACACAGTGAATTTAATTTAATTGTGGAGAATTATTCACCCAGACCTGGTACCTCCAAGAATATCAATACATCCCTGCCACATTTGCCCTCTGTCCCCAGTACAGATTTGTACAACAATAACAACAACAACAACAACAACACCACTACCACCACAACAACCACTAGTACTAATACTAGTAATCATGAGATAAACGTATTAAAAATGGATTCAAATTTAGAGACTTTAGTGGAAAATAGATTTTCCGGTTTGACTGGGAGTTCTTCTGTACAAGAAGATATTCCCCTAGATCTAGTGACATTCCCGCCGGACGCTTGCGGTTCTGGTTTCTCGACTCAAGTGCAGACAAACGAAAACTTGCAACTGGAACGAAAGTCGCCAGAAATTAATTTGTTTCAAAGTAGTTTCGACGACACGTTATTAATAAATGGAAAGGCCGAAATTGAGAAATCAATTGAAGATAATTTAAAATCATTCCAAGAGTCGATGAATAAAATCACCAAAACAAATGCGAAAACAGTTGAAATGCTGTCGTCGTCGCCAACGACGTCGTGCTTCTCCACACCGGATGGCAGTCTATCCATTCTATCAACAATCACGGAAAACATTCTCGAATCGGTGTCGCGCGCCTCCAAAACATCCGACGACCGATACCCACAATTCATTGCACGACCAGAAAACAACCGAACTGAGCCACCTAAATATCACCAACACAACAACAATAACAACAACAATCCATAAAATATTCTCTCTCGCTCTCTCTCTCTCTCTCTGTCCGTTTCTTGTTCAATATTTTATTAATGAGCAAAAGGAGCCAGTTTGTTGTTTTTTTTTACACAAACATAAACAATTTGTGTTGTTTCTAGAACGGAAAATTTAACAGCCTACCATTTTGGCAAACGTCCCTCGAAAATATTTCAAAGGACATTAGAGGAAAAGGCTACAATGATGTTTGGACAAGTTTTGGACGAAAAATAATGACAAGAATACAACAACAATTAACACTCGTGTTGTAGTTGTGGGAAGAAAATAGAAACAGAGAAAAACGCATTGATTTTTACAATTTACTTTCATTCCATTTTATTTGTGTTTCCCAAACACTGCCTAAAATTTCATTAACAAATTGTCAAACACTCGCAACTGATGATTAAAGTATTTTTAATAATATTTCATTATATTGTGTGTGTGTGTTGTATTATTTATGTTTGCATCAACAGAAAATCACCGGAAAATACTTCATTAGCCGGAAGTAATGCATCGAGATCTTTCTCCAATATTCCGGATGTGCTCGCGTATGTTTACACCCCGGATGCACCCTATCCTCTACCGGAGAAAAGTGAAACTAAATTAACGGAAAACTAGGAAAAATGTTACCATTCTATTTATTTATTTATTTGTTTTTCCGAATTGAATAAACTATTTTGAAAATGATTCTACAAGATTTTTCTATTTTTTAATAATGATTTGCATTGTAGCCGTCTACACGTTATAATATACGTACGTATATACATATATATTATCAATATTTCCTGCAATTAAAATACACATTTTTCCCACAAAAAAAACAGGAAAATCTTTTCTAAAAAAAATCCTTTTTCACTGTGAACGTATTTCACAATGTTTCTCGATGTTACCTTGACGACGGAAATAACAGACAACCGCCTGGAGCTAGTGACGTCACTAGAGGGAACTCCACATGTCTCAGATAAGAGCGAGAGAGAGAGATGCGTGACGTATCTCTGACATCATTTAATAAACTGACCTAATTATCAGACAGTGTATGGAACAAGAAGCACGTAAGCAATTATTATTATTATTATTTTAGTTTAACACCTCTCTCTCGACTCTACATTTGATACGACAGCTAATAACTCGAGTCATATTCTATCCTATACGAGTACGCACCCTTCTAGATGTGCAGAGCGTGAGGAACTATCATCAGAACGTATAATCATTTTACCTTCAACATTTTAAACAATTGGCAAAACAAAAACCGCTTAAAACAAGTGAAAATTATTGGAAACAATGGACAAATCTTAAGCTTGAAGGTTAGATTTTGACAACAACAACAACAACACGCCTCTCAATCGATAATATAAGAACATAAATTAATATTATTTAATCTATACAGTATATATGACGTGCGATATAACAGTGTGTGTGTGTTTCAGAGGGTACAAACTACTAAAATCACGAGATAGTTAGCACGGAGCAAAATACAGTTTATCAATTGTTTTCAAGTACTTCCTAATATGGTGGCAAATTAAATATTTCTTATCAATTGTTACAAGTGTTTGAAGAGTTTTTAGTTGTTTATTTTTAAACAATATTAGTATTTCAGATCCTAAAATAAAATCAATTAAAATATTCTACTAGCATACATCTTATCTAAATTATAAATAATTATTTAAATTTTAGGTTCAGGACAAAAATCAGTGTCTCTCTCATACTAGTTTCCCCCTAGTAACACATCAATAACAAATCAATTGACAATCAAAACACTTGAGTGCTTATCAGTATGAAGATCTGCAATTACACCTCGGCTGGTCTCTAAGCAACATCACACAAACCAAACACTTTACGTTTATCTTAAAATTACTATAGACTCTGAGGTAATACTCACATAATCATATGTTCAAGAGCGACAGAGAGATTATGTATATATGTGGTGTGTGTGTGTGTGTTGTCTCCCCACTCTAACATGTGTATAAACAGTCGCTACAGCGATATGAGACTGTCAGTTGTTTAGTAGACGCTGTGTATAGGTGTAAACGGAGTGACAATAAAAGTGCCTTTAAGATGGAAATTCTTCATTTTTTAATAGTGATTGTAACTGTATGTTGTTGTTATGTACACATCAGTGATGCTGCCACACTTCGATTTAATACTGGTAAGTTTTTACTAATCATTTTAATCAGGTTATTTAGTTGAAATATATACAGGCTGTTTCACAACTTAGAGCAAAAAATTAAAGGGTATATTCTGTACGACGACGTGCTCATCATGAAACAAAAAGATTTTTTTTTAAATCGCAAAACTATTTTCCATGTTGTCCAAAATTTTTCGTTGCCACTGCCACTGGCTGGATGATTATGTTAAAGTTATTAATTAAATAAAATTCTATTATAAATAACTGCTAATAATTGAATTGTGTAATTATTCGTTCGTAGTTGATACCTACTTCATTGTTTGTGTTTAATAGTAAAGCGAATCCAGTGCAGTACTGCAAAAAATGTTTTAGGTTAACAACCCTTAATTTTTCGAATTTAAAAAAAATCTTTTTGTTTCATGATCAGCACGTCGTACATAATATACCCTTTAATTTTTTACTCTAAGTTGTGAAACACCCTGTATACCTATATATGAATTCACAAGTTTTAATATTGTGTAAAGTTATTCACCTTCAAAATATGAAGCTATCTACGTTGTATGTTTTAATATTTAAAACTATAAAATTATAAATATTTCATTATATCCATCCATTTATTTCCGGGTCATGCATACATCTGTTTCACCAATCATTCAACTATCTCAACTTAAAAATAACTGTAATATCATAAAATTCACGCTGTTCCACACACACACACACACACACACACACACACAGTTTCACAGTTCGCTGAACTTAATTTATCCGAGTCAACTAATATACTTTAATATTGTGTTAAAATAACGACAAACATCATGTCAACGACTTGATCATCATCAAACTATTTTCATGTTGAGACCCAATTATTACAACCTAGTGTGCCTAGTACCTACTTTATATTTTCATAGAAAAACTGTACGTTTGTTTAATGTGACATTATGGTTTCCTTTTCGATAAAAAAGAAAAAAAAAACAAACTGATAAAGAATTGATAAATAGTGGTTAAGATGATGGTTGACGCGCAAGGTTGGTTCGTGGTTTTTAAACACGGGGAATTTTAGTAAAAAAATCTAATTTGATTATATAAAATTAAAATTCGATGAAAAGATTAATTATTTCCATAGTACTATAAGTCTGATGATATCAGCATTATAAATTAAATACCTACTTGTAACTAACATTCGGAAAACACTTATTATGAAAGTTTCTAGTCTACAATATGTGTTGTTATACATGATAAACATTGTATTACAGTATTCCTAATACAACTAAACTATATATGACATTGAAACTAAATGAAACGTTTTTGGTGACTACTTTCACTTTATTCAGTCTAAATTTATGCATGAAGGCCAAGTTTTTATAGAGATTTCAACTCAAGAAATAGATAGGTAACCAAAAATTCAACAAACTTTAAAATCCATTCGAAGAAACAAACCAGGAAAATTTATATATAATTGCCCAATATTTTACTCTGTGAATAATTACATTCCAATAAGCTTAAGAAGAGTTTACTATTAAATTGTGATAAATACAAATTAATTCTTATGTGTAAATTATTCAGTGTTCATGTATGTTATTAAAGGGTATTTCTTTATTTATTATGAACTAAAAATAAAATAAACACATAAATTTCAATGTACAATGTTTTTAATCATGTGTAAAACACATACCATTTTTCTAAAATAAAAAAATCTGATGTATACAGCGCATGCCTTCCTTGTACGCGTATTAAACTAGATATTTTTTTAATTGCACATATTTGACATTAAATCTTTTATTTTTTGGTCTAATCCATAGCAAACTTAATTTTTAAAAAAATCAAAAAATATATAATATTTAAATTTAGATATCTCGTTTATGCAAAAAGCTAATTTAAAAATTCTTAATGTGTTAGACGCAGAATTTAATTCTCTAAAACTTTTATTTGCATCATTCATTTCTCAAATTAAAATAATACCATTTTTTTTCAAGAACAACTGTTAGCAGCTTCATGTAAAATATCATTTCCGGTTAGTCTATTTTAACCAAAATCTATTATGTTATTTCCATTGATATAGTAGTCTTATATACCAAATTTGGAAAGTTTTAAATTATATTTGAATATAGTTTTTCATGAAAATCTATTATAGGCTTCAAGTAAAGTACCACTTCCGGTAGTTGTATAATGACCAAAAAGGGAGGTGCACAACTAGATGTTATAACACTCCTAAATATAAAATTTCAATTTTCTACGGCTTACCGTTTTTGAGTTATGCGAGATACATACGTACGTACAGACGGCACGACGAAATTTGTCAAAATGGATTCAGGGAGGGCCAAAATACCTATTTCCGTTGAAATTTGAGAACCGAAAATTTTCGCGATTACAATACTTCCTTAACTGCGTACAAGGAAGTAAAAATAAAAAAATAAATACGCCTTGTAGCATGTCACCCGCAATACATTCATGTAATATAAGTTGCTGGCGTGAAATAATTAATTAATTAATTATTTTTTAAATTTATATATTAGACCAACTACCCTATATGCCGATATGTCCTTTGTATGGTCACCATGGGCGGGACCCGAACCGACGACCTTATGGTCGTCAGTCCGGCGATCAACCCGCGCGACCATCACGCGGGACTATTAATTAATTCATTCATTAAATCTCATGCAAAATCTTAAACAATAAATAGTATTTTGAAATCTTGAAACCATGAATAGGAAATTTGAATACAAATGGTTATTAAACATATTTAATGAAGTTGCATATGTAAAAATGAAGTAGTACTAATTATGTATGATTGTTACAGATAGTAATTTCTCGCCGTACAACACATACAACGTAGAGATGGACACCTCCTCCGAAGGTGACCTGGTGTACAGTGACTACTCCAGCAAGCAACAAGAGTCCCGAGAACGTCTGTACAGACAACTAAGACAATATGGCGTTCCATCAGACGTGGCTCAAATGTATGTGCCCCGAGGCTTAACTGTTGGTGAATTACTGGGGAAGGGAACGACTAAGCCTCATCATAGTTCCGCTGATGATACCGATGATGATGATGGTGAGTTCAATCAAATCATTTGTTTGCCTAGTAACTGAAATCAAAGTTTCCCGTAGACAGAAACAAGTGACACACGCTATTTTTATCTTTGAATTTCAAGTGTTTTTCAATACGAGGTTTTTTTGTTTTTATTTATCGGTCGTAGACAAGTTTATTTTATTCAAGTACATCACAACACTATTTCAGATTTTCCAATTTCTTTCATATTACACTTCGCTGAACCGTTTATGTTTATTGATTGATTTAATTGTCATCCAACACTTGGTGAAACAAGGTTTAATAAAAATAAAAAATAAAAAAACTGAAGGAGTGAGTTACTATCTGTGCTGGCCAGCCTCTGACGATGCCCTCATAAGGTGACTTGGAGGCTGAATTTTGTGAAACTTAGCCAAGTGTTTATTTAATACTGTTTATTAATTTGTTTGTATTTATTATGTGCAGGTTCTAATTCAACATTCGACCCATGGTCAGTCGTATGGTACATCGGCTCATTTGGTGGCCTGATAGCATTTTTCCTCGTTATAAGTTGTAGTGAATGGTGCTGTTTACGTTCCCGGTCTGCGGCTACTCTTGCGGGGGCTACAACCGCCTCCACCTCGCGGACTCCTAGATGCCCCCCACACGCTACAAGAGGGGCCGGTACCCCAACAACAACAACAATAGCCTGCGATACACCGCCACCTAGTTATCATTTATTCGCTCCACCCAGTTACGATGATACAATTGTATTAGATGAAAAACTAAACGAATCTAATGAGAAAAACGGGTTCGATGTATTTGTGGTGGGGGTACATAGTGTACCGGAAGTGCTGCCGCCATCACCACCACCACCACACTATACGGAAATACATTTGAATACAAGTTAAACAAATATTACAGACATTACTATTTTCAATGAAATAAAATAGTGACTAGATGTGAAAGACTTGTTTGTGAGGGCTATACCGATCTCGTTGTACAAGTGCCGTGCCTTTTCAACTTAGTTTTAATGACAGACATTTTAACAAATTCTATTTATTTCGTATGGGGGGTAGGTGGCTCAGTGGTGGATCTGGAGAACCCTGGTTCGATCCCCACAGCCGACAAACAATTTTCACCTATTTAAAAAATCTACCCCTGTGACTCCTCCGCCAATAATATCTTTGGAGACCGTGATTTGACGGCTGGTAACCGCATTTCACGCGACAAAATATATCACTTGCTGAGATTTGCGTAGGCAGAGTGCCACATCCAGTGATGGGTAAAAGGCGTGATGATATATTTATTTTATTCTATTTATTTTTGTATAGAATGTAAATAATTATTTATTGATGTGTACATAGTTTTATAAGACTGAGTTATTTATAAATAAGCCTCGGGTATACCTATCTCTATCTCCTCTGTGATAATTTGCATATATGTGTATATATCTATCTTTATTTACTTATAAATATTTTTATTATTAATAAATATGACAATTATTATTGAAATAAACAAATGATTACTTTATTTATGACATGTATGTCCTTATTTATAATTATGTTGTTGTAAAAATGTCAGTCAGTGACTCTATTATTTGACCTCTAATGAACTTTTGATAAAAGATTTTTTTACAAAAAAACAAAATTTCTACGGAACAATCACAAATTTAACTTAATCAGGTTCTGTATTAGGGACAGGAAGTTTAAAAAAACAATGAAAAAACTTATCTGTAAAATCAAAGTAGACCTGATATTATTAGAACACTATCTATACACATACACACATATTATATATATATATACGTAATTTTCAACGTAATTTTCATATTTAATTTCTGTCGTTACAAAGCACGTAAAAGTAATTCTGTTTATTGATTTAGATGCAGAATTTGATGCCCTAAAACTTTTATTTGACGCGTTTTTGCTTAAAATAATTAGGGAAGTAGGAAATTGCAAAAAACTGATTCCCCATGTTAAATCCCTATGACCGGCTGAGCGAGTCACCACCCTTTATATATATAAACTGCGTTCAATAATAATTTATTTATACATTGTGAAATCTTGAAAAATGTTAATTAGCACGATTATAAATGTCAGTTTGAATTAACCAATAACAGGACAATATAACACTATTGGCTCGCATCTTAAATCTGTAAACAACAAGATTCACGAGCAGCATCCAATAGTTTCAATTGTTCTGGATAGTATTTATTTGAAAGAGACAGTCGCTTGTTGACTACGTCGCTGTGACAACGTACAAAATACGAATAATATCTATAAATAAACTTCAAACAATTATTTTTATCGAGTTTAAACCGAAAATAATCTACTCTAGTCATCTCAACTTATATATTGAATATAGTATCTTGCTTGTGCTTATCTATTGTATTGTCTTTTTCATTGATTAATAATAGTGATTTTGTGTTTTAAAAGCGAATCATTCATTGCATCAGATCAGTGTACAGTTAGTAGCTCATCTAACGACTATAATGTGACTGATTCAAATACGTAAAGTGATTGTTGTGTATGTATTGTTGTTGACATTTTCATTAATTATTATATGCATTAAAATGCAGTGCACTTCAGTGATTTTGTGTCTGGGATTTATTTTTATAAATGCTCAAAAAGGTATGTACAATATTATACTTGAGCTATTAACAAGAGTTATAAGTTTTCTACTACTTAACAAAATATTGTTTCAAATAAAAAGAACTTCTAAAGAATTAACTTCTATCAAGGAATAAATTAATTAAAAGTTTATCAAAACTTTTTCAAGTGTAAAATTCCCTGTGTGTTGCTCCTTGAGCCGGCCCTGATACAATCATTCCAATACAAATTCAGATAAAGATTATCTATTTTTGATTATTTTTTTTTAGGAAATTTCAAAACAAAAAATAAATATTCTTTGTATATGTAGCCTGTTCGCAAATTGATTTTGTAATTAATAATTAATTGTTATAAAATAAATAAATATATCATCATGCCTTTTACCCATTACTGGGTGTAGCACTCAGCCGTAAGCAGATCTCGGTAAATGATATATTTATGCGCGTGAACAGCCGTCAAATCTCGGCCTCCAAAGATATTAGTGGAGGGGAAGCCACAGGGGTAGATTTAATTGTTTGTCGTCTGTGGGGATCGAACCAGGGTTCTCAAGATCCACCACTGAGCCACCTACCCAATTTTAATTAATTGTTGTGATCTTTTAAAACACGGAAAAACAATTATTTTCTGTTCTACGACAACAACTTGTACGTATTTATCATCACACATAAATCTTAGATATTTTTTTAATTTATTTCAATGTTTAACTCAAAATAATGGAAAATTACCCAACTTGGCTAAAAATACTTATAAACAAGTTTGAAAACATGTTTTCGTTAAAGAAACCCAGGTCCTGATTAAGTAGAATTTATGTATTTCAGTACATGTGCACTTGCCAACTATTGTATACAACTTCACCTTTGACCTAATTGGTCACCGTTGGTCACTTTAATAGACCTCATCATTTTCAATAAATATAATTGACGCTGGTATAGCATTATATATATATATATATATATATATATATATATATATATATATATATATATATATATATATATATATATATATGTTGTGTTTTGTAATTTGTTTTATAATCATTGTTGTTTTGTAATTTGTTTATATAATAATATTTGACTATCCAGGTTACGTAAATAGTTACAGTTTTGTTGATAGATTTTTACTGTCAAAAAAAATAAAATCATTTAAAACTAATCTTTTCATTATTCTTTAATGAACTAAATTAATTATAAAATATATTATATTTTATAATTAATTTAGTTCATTAAAGAATAATGAAAAGATTAGTTTTAAATGATTTTATTTTTTTTGACAGTAAAAATCTATCAACAAAACTGTAACTATTTACGTAACCTGGATAGTCAAATATTATTATATAAACAAATTACAAAACAACAATGATTATAAAACAAATTACAAAACACAACATATATATATATATATATATATATATATATATATAAGTTACACCCACTAACTATAAATAAGAGAAGAAGAATAAATTAATAAAATAAATACTAACGGAAGAATATTAGTTGTACAACGCACTCGTTGATTCGTCACACAAAATCTTCCTAAAAACGACTCACTAAACGTACTGTAATATGCAGGGCCGGCCCTGACATATTTTGCGTAAAAATCAAAGAATATATTGAAGTAAAAGTAACTAAAAGCTGTAAGAGAACATATACAGTGGAGGTTCCTCTCTACTAAGACGGGTTACGCCCAAACATGGATTAGTACAGACATACATACATAAATAACTATATGTATTGTTGTAATAGACCGTACGTTAGGCGGCCTCCCCAACGCGGCGACGAACGAACAAACTAACTAAAAATGTTACGCGAAATGTGTGTATTGTGTGTTGTTCACCTGAAAAATAATAAATATTATAGTCTGATGTATATGGAGCAAATGTCAAGTATCCTCTGGGCGGGGTATATTTTGAGGACTAGTTACTGGCCAAAGAGGGGTTGACAAAGGTTATTCAAACCACGCCAGAGGCCAAAGCCATCCTCAGAGGCAGAAGGGTTCAGATAAGAATTTGGGTGACACTTGTCAATAAATATAGCTAAATCAATACACAGAATAAAGGGTTGAATCAATTACTTTACTATTTATATAAAAATAAACATAAATTAATTCATTAAATTAATTTTTAAAAAGCCCCTTGCATTCTACCCCGGCAAGTGCCGCAATACATAAATGTAATGAAGGTTGCAGCCCACTAGGCGTAATTATATTTTTAAATATTTATTTCGATTGTTAATTGCATTTAATTGCAGATCTTACATTTTAAAAAGCTTCAAATATTATAACACACTCTGAGGATACCAGGGATTTAAACCCAAGTCCTCAATTTATAAAAAAACATGAATAAATTATTAATCACGACCTTTTAGAATTATTTCAAAGACTTAAATAATTTTGTTTGAAATTAATACAATCTTACAAGTACTTAACAATTAATTAGGGTCTCATAAAATAGTATATTTAATATACTAAAACTTTCATATGAAGAAAATGTTTCTATTCCTTATAATAAAAAAGTTAAGGGGGGGTCGTCTTCGCAGAATCACCCTGTATATATATATATATTTCTACTGGTTTTCAAAGTAATTTTCAATTAATTTCAATTTGTTTCAAGATGTAAAAATGCTAAAATGTAAAGTTTAAATTTATATGAGTAGTTTTTGGTAAATACAGAATATTGAATAATGTTTATGATTTTTTCCAGAAATGCCAAATATTTTCAAGTACTGCCGATCAACAATTAATTTAACAGAACATGGAGAAAATAGTTCCATCACTCTGGAACTATCCCCTAGTCCATTTAAAAGTCTTTATACAGCGGACCAACCCTGCAGAATTCATATAACAGCCCCTAGTACACATTTGTTGTATATTAGAATTGTAGAAAATATGACTGAATATTCGACGATAGAAAATTCTGATGACTTCAACACCAAAATGAATGAAGCACGCTTTCAAAAACAATTGGAGGATTATGTGAATGGTAAAGCAGTGGTTCAGAAACTGGTTGAACCAACAGAAATAGAAGAAAATTGCCCTATTCATATTGTAAGTATATGTACCTAGCAACATACCGGGTGTCTACTTTTTTTCGCAAACAGGAAATTCAATGTTAAAATTTAGTGATATCTCTTTACCTATTAATTTTAGAACAAAATTGTATTGAAGAAAAATGTTCAGAATGAAAAACTGCATCCATAGAGTATAAGTTTGTTGTTCAATTGTTTCTTATATCCGAGTTAGAAGCAAAATAAAATACACGCTTTAAAGCAATTATCAGAGTGACATGAGAAATAAAACAATAATTTGTTTGTTGTGTCTGACATTATTTGACATATTGGAGCAGAATTGGAAGCTTACTCTAATTTATTTATTTATTCGAGCATTTAATTTAATAATAAAATTTATTATAGCAACTATTATTTTCTTTTTTCTACATAATCTACACAAATAAATACCTATTATTAAGTTATCTAATTTGTTTTATTTGGCACTCTGATAATTGCTTTAAAGCGTGTATTTTCTTTTGCTTCTAACTCGGATATAAGAAACAATTGAACAACAAACTTATACTCTATGGATGCAGTTTTTCATTCTGAACATTTTTCTTCAATACAATTTTGTTCTAAAATTAATAGGTAAAGAGATATCACTCAAATTTAACATTGAATTTCCTATGTTCGGAAAAAAAGTAGACAACACAATTCTCTCTCTGAATATCTCTTGAATTTTATGAGTTGTTTACACGTTAAACGCTGAACAGAAACTAAACTAAACTAAACTAAACGTTCACTGAATGCCAGACAAACTAGAATGAATTAATTGCATTTCAAATCCTAGTACAGAAGTACAAACTGTGTATTATTCACGATTTAAATAATAAATTTGTTTGTTAGTATCAACCAGAAGTATCTAAACAGTCATCATACAGCACGAACCCCTGCGCTAGAAGCGTCAGCAGCGAGGGAGGTTTAGTGTCCCACCAAGCTGACCTGACATTCAGTTCCGGGTTCCAGGCGGCGTCGCGGAACCTGCTCATTACCGCCGTGGGTGCAGGTACATTTTTATTCAAACCAACACTCACAACTTACATGCAAACGAATCTTATTTACAGAATTATTATGATTTGCAGGTGAAGTTTGTTTAAATTCTGGACAACATTCTTGTTTGCAAGCAGGATGGACTCCCCTATTATGTATTTCTAAAGATTTATTATGTAATGGGGTCGTGAATTGTCCTACAGGTGGCCTCCTTGGAGACGAAAATCCACAGATGTGCAAGTAAGTATGTACCAGAAGTTTTTCTTATCAGTAAACATAGGGATATGTCATTACCATAGTTTACAGTTACAAAGTTTGACAGCAATGCATTGAAGTTTAATAGTCTATTATAATAAAATAAACATTTTAAGTTTAAACAAATTAAATGAATTACTTTAAATTACATCAATTTAAATAGAAATTTCAATATAATAATTTAATTTCAAAATTACCGCCATTAACCTGTGAACAATAGCCTAAACGATTATAAAATGAATTTATAGCATGATTTATTTGCTCTGGAGGAATCTCATGCGATGCAACACTAATTCTACGTTTTAATTGTTCTACACTCATTCTACCACCGTCAGTACGTTGGTGTGGATAGCGATATGGAATTCGAATCTGGAGATCCCGAGTTCGAATCTCACTCAAGCTAAATATTATATGAACTACTACACTGCGGCTCGGTGAGTGCGGACCCTGTACTGTAATTGGGATTAAGTTCCTGTTGTACAGCGTAACATAAATAAATAAATAAATAAATTTTATTTTTTAAATGACCCCAAGGAAATAAATCGTTTGGCGCAAGATCTGGTGACCTTGCAGGCCACTCCACTTCTGCACCTCGTCCTAGCCATCGTTGGGGGAATATCCGGTGCAGATAATTTCGTACATTTTGTTGGAACCACACTTCCTCAATATTACTCTCTCTTGTAACAACTCTAAATAATTTTCCCCATTTATATAAAAACGCCCCACTATTTGATTCCCTATTAACCCGGTCTGATTTTGAAAGAGAACAGTTTTATTACTTTGACAACTATAGATGACAGCAATGTTATTTTCCCTATGTTTACTTTTAAAATAAACGCTCTAATGTATTGCTGTGAAACTTTTTAACTGTAACTTTTGTAATGACATATCCCTATGTTTACTGATTAAAAACTCCCGGTATCTAATCTATTTATATAACCATATCTAACCCACATTCATTCAATTCAGGGACAAAAAAGCACTGTCTGCCTCAAACTGGGAAAAACTGGCAAATGATTTTCTCAAAAAATTAACTGGCAAATCTAATAGCGGTAGAACGTTGTTACCAGCAATCGAAAACAACCAGCACAGATGGACGGACACGACATCATCGAGTTTATTCGATGCTTCAACAACACCAACACCTTCCCCAAACACAACAAGTACCAATCTAAGCAACACTTTGGCGCAGTATGGCCCTTGGGGCTACCTGATGTTAGGTATGCTGATCTGCGGCACCGTGCTCACGTTCTGCGGCTTGTGGGAATGTTGCTGTCGGAGGAACAAGCCTCTGCTGCCGGTTGCAACACCTAGTGTTAGCTCCGGGGGAGTTGCCAGCACTGCTGTACTAGTTACTAGTGGTGGGCCACCGAAATACGAAGAGTTGGATCAACCACCGAGCTATACTGTTCTCTTTCCGGAGAAACACAACGTCTAACATTTTTTTTTACTTCCTTGTACGAAGTATATAAATAAATTATCACGACTTTTACCCATTACTGGGTGTGACACTCTGCCTAAGCAGATCTCGGTAAGTGATATATTTTTTAAGTATAGGAAGTATTGTAATCGCGAAAATTTTCGGTTCTCAGATTTCAGTGGAAATATGCATTTTGTGCATCCCTGAATCCATTTTGACTAATTTCGTCGTGACGTCTGTACGTACGTACGTATGTATCTCGCTTAACTCAAAAACGGTAATCCGTAGAAAGTATTTAGGACTGTTATAACATCTAGTTGTGAACCTCCCATTTTGGTCATTATATAACTTCCGGAAGTGCTACTTTACTTGAATCATAGATTTTCATGACAAACTATATTCAAATATAATCCAAAACTTTTCAACTTTGGTATATAAGACTATTATATCAATGGAAATAACATAATAGATTTTGGTTAAAATACACTAACCGGAAGTGAAACTTTACATGAAGCTGCTAACAATTTTTCTTGAAAAAAATGGAATTATTCTGATTTTAGAAATAAATGCTGCAAATAAAAGCTTTAGAGAATTAAATTCTGCGCCTAGCACATTAAGAATTATTTAATTAGCCTTTTGTATACGCGAGATATGTAAATTATGGGGTAGGTGGCTCAGTGGTATCGAGTCGGTCTGTGGATCTTGAGAACCCTGGTTCGATCCCCACAGCCGACAAACAATTTTCACCAATTTAAAAATCTACCCCTGTGGCTCCCCCACCACTAATATCTTTGGGGGCCGTGATTCGACGGTTGGTAACCGCACTTCACGCGAAAAAATATATCACTTACCGAAATCTGATTAGGCAGAGTGCCACACCCAGTAATGGGTAAAAAGCGTGATGATATATTTATTTTTATTTTATTTATTTTGTAAATTATGTAATTTAAAATTATATATATATATATATATATATATATATATATATATATATATATATATATATATATATATATATATATATATATATTTAATTATGTTTGCTATGGATTAGAACAAAAAATAAAAGATTTAATGTCAAATATGTGCAATTGCAAAAATATCTATAGTTTAATACTCGTACAAGGAAGTTATGTGGTGTCCACATCAGATTTTTTAAGGGCATGATCTGTGTGTGTGTGTGTGATATTGTAATTATATTTATTTAATAATAATTCATGTTTTTATTTTCTTATCCACGTGTACAAATTAGTCTACCTCTTCCCCACGTTTAGTTAATGTAATTTAAAGTCATTCAAATTCATTTAAACTTAAAATGTTTCTTTTAGACTATAGACTATTACACATTTTAATGCATTGCTGAAAATGTTATTTTCCCTATGTTTACTTTTAAAATAAACGCTCTAATGCATTGCTGTCAAACTTTTTAACTGTAACTATGGTGTAATGACATATCCCTATGTTTGCTGATAAAAAAAACTCCCGGTATAAACAGTGTGCGTTGCATATTCAACTATTTCCTTATTTCTCATTAAAAAAAAAAGAATCAAAATAAATTTTGACAGAAGTCAGAAGTAAAACCAAAATGACAGACCTTAGTGGTATACTAAACAAACCGCAAGGTTTTGTACGACTTATATTAAGTGTAAGTGTAACCATCTCATCATATAAAGTGAACAAGTAATGTTGTTGTTGTTGTTGTTGTAGATTGTATTAGTACTTGGTTCAATCGGCTCAACACCAGGCCTCAAACATTCCAGCATGCATTTCTCCAAGTGCACCCTAATAGACATAACGGTGGCGGGTGGCGCACTGGCAGCCATCACCCTTCTATTAGCGGGTGCAGAGGGTGATAACTCAGTGGCTGAGATCACATTCGATGTTGTTTACATGATATTAAGTTTCATAGCGACACTTATTTTAATCGTGTTCATGATGAACGAGTATTCTCTGTATAATGATAGTGTTGGCATTTATATTTTAGCAGGATGTTTAATCGCGAGTTTTGTTTTATGGGTAATTGATTTTGCGCTTGATCTTAAGGATAATTTCTGTTAAATGTTTGTTATAATAAAGTTGTAATTGTTGTATATTTGTATTGTTTTGTTGGTAACACCTGCTGCAGTGCACACACATTAAAAATGAAGATTGATGGCGAGTAATTAAAAGGAAATGTTAATTTTATTAATCCTTCAATCGTCAACAAGCTAACGATTAACTATTTTATGATAATTATTTAATAAACATTACTTGGAATGTGCATTAAAATGATTTACTCTATTAATTATACATAATTAAAAATTATTTTATGTGAATATTTTACAGAATAAAGTTTATAAATTCTCTGGATTTCAATTTAAAATGTCCAAATAGACTCAAAGTGTTGTCCATACAATGTTTTTGAAAATATTGATTTTTTGTATAGGAATTCACCTGAATACGGCCCAGGTAAGTTGATTTAATTCAATCATTAAATCAATCAATCAACTAGATGTACATTTTTTTTTATTAAGAAATGACAAATTTTACCTTTGCAAGCACGAGTTACAACAATACAATATTTTAATGTATTCACACACACACCCACATGGGGTGGTGGATCTTGAGAACCCTGGTTCGATCCTCACAGCCAACAAACAATTTTCACCAATTTAAAAATCTACCTCTGTGGCTCCCCCTCCACTAACATCTTTGGCGGCCGTGATTTGACGGCTGGTAACCACACAATATATCACTTACCGAGATCTGCTAGTGCAGAGTGCCATACCCAATAATGGGTAAAAGGCGTGATGATATATTTATTTATTTATATTTTGAAGATCCCCACAGCCAATAAACAATTTTCACCAATTTAAAAATCTACCCCTGCGGCTCCCCCTCCACTAATATCTTTGGGGGCCGTGATTTGACGGTCAATTCACGCGCATAAATATATCACTTACCGAGATCTGCTAGTGCAGAGTGCCATACTCAGTAATGGGTAAAAGGCGTGATGATATATTTATTTATATTTTGAAGATCCCCACAGCCGACAAACAATTTTCACCAATTTAAAAATCTACCTCTGTGGCTCCCCCTCTACTAATATCTTTGGGGGCCGTGATTTGACGGTCAATTCACGCGCATAAATATATCATTTACCGAGATCTGCTTAGGCAGAGTGCCACACCCAATAATGGGTAAAAGGCGTGATGATATATTTATTTACTTATATTTTGAAGATCCCCACAGCCAATAAACAATTTTCACCAATTTAAAAATCTACCCCTGCGGCTCCCCCTCCACTAATATCTTTGGGGGCCGTGATTTGACGGTCAATTCACGCGCATATATATATATCACTTACCGAGATCTGCTAGTGCAGAGTGCCACACTCAGTAATGGGTAAAAGTCGTGATGATATATTTATATTTATTTTAGATAATCAATCATCATCTGCCAGCAGGTCATGATGGATCAAATGAAAACTTAAATTGGCCATCTTTGAATATAATAATGCATGTTCCTAACGAAAATGGAACTTTGAAAAAGGTTCCTATTTACCAGGATCCTGCCACCAGCCGTAGGTAACATACATACACTTTTATTCTATTTATTATTTATATAACAACAAAGACAAAATTAATTGTCATCCATACACTTGGTGAAACTAGGTTTAATAAAAAAATATTAAATAAACACTTGGATAAGTCCCACAAAATTCAGCCTCCAAGTCAGCTTATGAGGGCATCGTCAGAGGCTGGCCAGCACAGTTACTGACTTCTTCACCTAGAACAAAGTTCACGTGAAGAAGCTGGTAACGAAGAACTGTGCCAGCAGAGAATAAGATCTCTAACAAACAGATAAGATGACATGAGAAGTTCTGTGAAACAGGTCATGCCATCTACCGAAAAAAGGAAAAGCTACGCAATAGCAATTTAAATAACAACAAAGACAAAATTAATTGTCATCCATACACTCGGTGAAACTAGGTTTAATAAAAAATATAAAATAAATTTTGTGAGACTTAGCCAAGTGTTTATTTTAAATTTTGTATTGTATTATTTATTGTTAAATACGAGGAATTAGTGATGGTACGATAGAAATTAAATAAATATTTACAGACTTCAAATGCAACAACAACAACAACAGTTATTAAACAATCGCAACAGAGGTGGCCGTTATTATAGTAATAGTAATCATCGTAATGGAACAAGTAGTAGCCAGGCTTCAATGCCACCCGTACAAACCGAATGGGTGATGGGTAAACCACCAGGTGTCAGATTCAATCGTCCACCAGGTGTTGACTACAAGACTTTCCGTCCAGGACAAGGTAATAACATATATATACTAGTAATATATTGCTGATACCAGCAATGTTATCTAAACGAAAAAGCGTCATCTATTCCGAATTGGAAAAAAAGTAACTTATTTTTTCTCGCAGAATACGAATCTGCAATTAAAAATGTGGGTACCCATTTAAGGTTTCAAAGTTGCCCCCCGCCCCACCCCCTGGGGGTGGCAGTTGGGGTCTGTGTTTGGTGTGCCTAGATAAATATGAAACACGTGTTTTTTTGTTTTTTGATTCGATGTGTATTTCTCGAGATATTTCACCGTCCCGGAACTTTTTTAACACCCTGTATATTAACAACAAAGACAAAATTAATTGTCATCCATGCACTTTGTGAAACTAGGTTTAATAAAAAATATTAAATAAAACTCTCGGCAAAGTCTCACAAAATTCAGCCTCCGAGTCACCTTATGAGGGCATCGTCAGAGGCTGGCCAGCACAGTTAGTAACCATAGACGCGTTTCGCTCTTATTAGAGCTCATCAGGATGGTATAACTCACTTCTTCACCTAGAACAAAGTTCACGTGAAAAAGCTGGTGACGAAGAACTGTGCCAGCAGAGAATAAGATCTCTAACAAACGGTAAGATGACATGAGAAGTTCTGTCGAACCAGTAATGCCATCTACCGAAAAAATGAAAAGCTACGCAATAGCAATTTAAATAACAACAAAGACAAAATTATTTGTCATCCATGCACTTGGTGAAACTAGGTTTAATAAAAAATATCACCAGCTTCTTCACGTGAACGTTGTTCTAGGTGAAGAAGTGTGTTGTCCATGGTTACTAACTGTGCTGGCCGGCCTCTGACGATGCCCTCATAAGGTGACTCGGAGGCTGAATTTTGTGAGACTTTGTCGAGAGTTTTATTTAATATTTATTATTAAACCTTGTATATTACTAATAGATATATGGGTAATAAATACACAGTACAATAATTCATACCATTGTATTTCTAGTGTCACCACCAAATGTACCAAACACAGACTGGACACACGATCGAATGGAGAATCTAACATTACCAGCCGCTCGATTCAACGCACGTCGTACTAACAAAAACCTTACCATGAACATGGACGTAGCCATACATCCAATACCAGAAGAATACACACTAGAACATATCTCACGAAACAATCAATCTCACATCATGTTCAACCACACAGAGCCAGACAGCGGCGAATACGACTCAGATGCACTCTATCAATCACGTAGACCATTCAAGTCGCACCGCAAACATCGGACTAAGCTCACTACACACAAAAAGTTATACACTGGTAATGTTCTCAGGAAACCATTCAGAAATGGGAATCCCACGAGACAAATTGAAGAGTTTAGTGGAAATATTGCCGGTTTTACAAAACTATTAAATGACAGTTTGTATTCGATGAATAACAATCAGCGAGTTAGACCAGCAACATTTGTAGAAGTACCTTACGGCTCGTACATGCGTAACAGAGGATACCAAAATAACTATGAACAGGAGCGTCAACGAGTTAGTCAACTACAAAAACAAATGTATCATCCTAGAATAGGACGAAATAGATTTTATCAAGGGTACCAAACAAATCAACGAAGAGACACACAATTAAAATATCCTGAAGACGACAAATTATTCTTTTCCGGTCTTGATTCTATTGAACCCCAGAACCAATCATACAACTATAGTTTTGGAGGCGGTCAAAGTAGTCTTACCCCAATCTTTTGGGATGGTAATAGTCCTATGAATATATCAATAACACAACGTGATCCTCAAAATAATACAATCTTTTCATATACGTTCGATCCAAATATTTTAGTTCATTCTAATAATGATACATCTTATTCTGGGCCATTAAGAAATTTCTCAAGACCATCTTTACAGCCAAAGAAGATCTACCACCGTTTAGAGCCGTTCTACACTCCTAGAAACAAAGTAAAGGACGCTAAAGAGGCGTCTAAAATCTGGAAAACTATTAGCGGACGATATAATAATACAACCAATTTTGAACCATACTCAGTGACATTAGATAACTTTGAGAATATTGAAAACAATTTAAAACCAGAATTCCAATATAACAATAAAAATGGACCAATGAAAATATCACTAGACGATGGTGCTACAAGCTCAGGCGGCGCCATTTTATACGGCGATGAATCCATGAGAAACGTCGAAGAAAATTCCGAATTACTTGGCTACTTTCCCAAACATCTATCCAGTATATTTGAATCAAAAAAATATAGTGATACTCCTCCTTTACCTAATCCCCACTCCTACCCTCATCCTCATCCTCCTCCTGCCGATGAAACCAAAATGAATTTACGTAAATTTTATTCATCAATCTCAAAAACAATGAATCCTAAAGACAAAGAAGAACTAGTGCTAACAGGCGTTGATCAGGACGAATACGGTAACTACATGTATCAGTCATTAGAATCCAATGACAGGAAATCACCATTGGATGACAGTAACAATATGTTAGTAATAACCCCAGCCCCGTATGCCAGTGACTCAGACAGCGATACTGTGTCCACAACAACCACAGATAAAACCAACAAATACATTCTAATGCAACTCAAAAAACCAAACACGAAGTCAAAAACATCCAAGTCAGACTTTAAATCAAAAGTTGAGCCGCTCATTATCACTTCTATATACCGACAATTCCTAACGGATTTAAAGAAAAACACGAGCCATGATGGTTCTGCTAAACACAAGCTACATTTTAGCTTTAAATTAGGCCCAGGCTATTTTAACAAAGAGCTAGTAAAACCTAAAAGTGCTGTGGTTGATGAAAGTTTTGATTTTGATGATGAAAAATATGATTCTCATCAATATTTTCATGATTAAATAAAATACCATATTCAATAATGTATCACATATTATATTTCTCAATACAAATATCTTTATTTAACAATTATTTTGTTTCATTGGACACACTTTATAACCATTTCTCCCAACAGGGGCGGATCCCCCATGACCCCACCCCACCACTAAGCATGAACTTTTGTATTAATGTAAGCCCTAATACATAATAATCATGTCATTATTTACGATAACTTAATTTGTTAAACAAATTAAATAGAAAATATTATCTAAGAACTTAAAATTCTAAGATAATTAAGAACTATTGTTTAATTTATTATTCTAATAAATAGCCAAAAACCAATATTATTTCGACCCGCAGATGGGAGAGGTATTCTATTTAAGACCTTTTACACTTCTAATTCAATAATTTTTGTATTCTATCGAAGAACCGTTTAGATATTGAAACTTTATAATTTAAAAAATGTTGTCGTCCTTAGGGGAAAATTTTGAGGTGAAAAAAAAAACCCTCTCCCTCCTAATTCGAAGTCTGGATCCGCCCCTGTCTACTAAATTATTAATGTACTTGTAATTAATCAATTACATAGTTTGAAATATTCCAAAATATATGTAATTACTTAAATTTATTGTTAAAAATAATAACAATAATAATAAATGAAATATTAATAATCAATCATTTTAATGACTATAAAATGTATTTAAATTATTTAAACATTCCAAATATTTGTGAAACAATTTGTAAGCATGTTTAAAGTCAGTTTAATAATTATTACACTATCTTACATTTTTGTAGTAAGTATTTGATTAATTAATTAATGAAATAATAAAACATGTACTTGCAGCCAAGCGCAACATGGTTCTATCAGAGGAGAGTTCATATGCCTGACACGAATGTATGTAAATATAAAAAATCCTGGAAAATTCTCAAATTCATGAATATTTCTAGAGAAATCCTGATATATTCCGAGAAAAGAAAATTCACTCGTACAAGATAGAAAGACCAGCAATAGCTACCATTCCAGCCATAGATGAGGATGAACAAGATAATTCAATGTATGACAAATCTGCAGAAGAAAGAGAAAACGAAGAGGAAAATAATGATGAATTTGAATTTGTTGAGGTTGGGGAATGAATTATAAATTATGTTAATTTTGCATTTCATGTGAACAGCACATGACTTCCTTGTACGCGTATTAAACTATAGATATTTTTTTAATTGCACATATTTCACATTAAATCTTTTATTGTTCGTTCTAATCTATAGCAAATTAAATCTTTTTAAAAAATCGAAAAATATATAAATAAATATATCACCACGCCTTTTACCCATTACTGGGTGTGGCACTTTACCTAAGCAGATCTCGGTAAGTGATATATTTTTTCGCGTGAAGTGCGGGTATCAGCCGTCAAATCACGGCCCACAAAGATATTACCACAGGGGTAGATTTAAATTGGTGAAAATTGTTTGTCGGCTGTGGGGATCGAACCAGGGTTCTCAAGATCCACCACTGAGCCACCTACAACATATAATAGTTTACCCATTCGATTCAATGTAATTTTCTACATAATATACCTAATTTAACTAGTTAAAAACTTCAAACGAGACTGCTGGCGCCATCTATGTAAAAATCACTGAACTATATACGTGCATGAATATTTATTTATTTATTTATGTTACGCTGTACAACAGGAATTTAATCCCAATTACAGTACAGGGTCCGCACTCACCGAGCCGCAGTGTGCTAGTTTTTTTTATATAAATTTTAGCTTGAGTGCGATTCGAACTCGGGATCTCCGGATTCGAATTTCATATCGCTATCCACACCGCCGTACTGACGGACTATATAGGGGATTATATTAAAAAATCTGATGTGGACACCATATGACTTCCTTGTACGCGTATTAAACTATAGATATTTTTTTAATTGCACATATTTAACATTAAGTATATAATATTTAAATTTAGATATCTCACTTATGCAAAAGGCTAATTTAAAAATTCTTAATGTGCTAGACGCAGAATTTAATTCTCTAAAACTTTTATTTGCAGCATTTATTTCTAAAATTAAAATAATACCATTTTTTTCAAGGAAAACTGTTAGCAGCTTCATGTAATGTGCCACTTCCGGTTAGTCTATTTTAACCAAAATCTATTATGTTATTTCCATTGATATAGTAGTCTTATATACCAAATTTGAAAAGTTTTAAATTATATTTGAATATAGTTTTTCATGAAAATCTATTATAGGCTTCAAGTAAAGTACCACTTCCGGTAATTGTATAATGACCTAAAAGGGAGGTACACAACTAGATGTTATAACAGTCCTAAATACTTTCTCTACGGCTTACCGTTTTTGAGTTATGCGAGATACATACATACGTACGTACAGACGTCACGACGAAATTAGTCAAAATGGATTCCGTTGAAAATTTTCGCGATTACAATACTTCCTTTACTTCGTACAAGCAAGTAAAAATATATGTTAATATTTACAGATCGACAATGATAAATATAAAAATGATGAAACAACTAGTGTCCCTTGGAACAAACAAACACCGCTTCTATCAAATACAACAATCATGTATATGGTTCCGTCTAGAATTAGTGCACATCAACAAAATGGCCGACTCATCGACAACAAAGAACAACTAACGTTTACCAGAGAACGAGTAGGAAACAAAATCATTTTAAAACTTTATAAAAGTGTCCCAGTCTCCAGAGTTTAACTTATAGATTTAATGTTGATGACTATAGATACCTACTAACTACATAATACCAACACTTACTATATAAACATTCCTAATAAACATTAAATATTTTCAAAATATCCACTTTATTTATACTTACATTAATTTATTATTAAAACAAATAGGTATTAACCATAATGATATATTACTAATTAATCATTTTTATTACACTTTAAAGAAAGAAACAAAAATTATTTAAATACAAAAATTGAAATCTTTTTGAAACTATTTTTCAACATGACTCAAGTCAGTTTAATTATTATTATATTACTATTATCTTATATTGTTGTAGTAAGTATTGTTGTCATATTTCATTAATTACTCATTAATCATTATTCAATTTTTTAGCCTAGTGCAACATCCTATAAAACAGTTGTAGTAAGTATTTGACATACAGGGTGATTCTGGGAAGACGAACCTCCCCTTAACTTTTTTATTATAAGAAATAGAAAAATTTTCTTCATATGGAAGTTTTAGTATATTAAATATGCTATTTTATGACACATATAAAAGTCAGGTTTACATGATACGACTATCAACTTTTATTTTTCAAATGAGAACCTAGAATTATTTTATTAAAATAAAAACCGACATTTTTTTCTCTTTTTAAAGATGTATTACTTGTCATAAATGTATATAAAAAAATTGAGATAAATAAGATAATTGAGACATTTACAATTATTTTTATTCGACTATTCTAGGTGGCTATGCGAAATTAAATACAATGTAACAAGGACAAATGAATGATAAAACACGTGAAACAAGTAATAAATAAATATTTGCATTGTTTTCATTAATTTTACATTGTTACATTTTGTTTAATTTCGCATAGCCACCTAGAATAATTGAATAAAAGTAATTTCTGATATTTCTCAATTATCTTATTTATCTCGATTTTTTCATATACATTTATGACAAGTAATACATCTTTGAAAAGAGAAAAAAATAGCGGTTTTTATTTTAATAAAATAATTCTAGGTTCCCATTTGAAACATAAATCATGTAAACCTGACTTTTATATGTGTCATAAAATAGTATATTTAATATATTAAAACTTCCATATGAAATTTTTTTTTCTATTTCTTATAATAAAAAAGTTAAGGGAGGGTTCGTCTTCGCAGAATCACCCTGTATTTTAAAATGTTCGTTTTACACCTTTCAAGAAATAAACCAATACATTTGATTAAACTTGCTGATTGTAATATGTTTATTTTAGAATACTGTCACAACAATTTCCCCTAATGAACAGGGAAGAATCGAAGAAAATCAAACGATTGTAATGTATGATGAATCTGCAGAAAAAAGAGAAAATGCAGATAGAGAATATGGTGATGATGATGATGATGATGAATATTCCCTCAGTACATTTTATGAGAGATTCGGTCATCTACCCGATATTGAAGTAATCATTTTCATTTAGAAATAAAAATAAATAAATATATCATCACGCCTTTTACCCATTACTGGGTGTAGCACTCTGCCTATGCAGATATCGGTAAGTGATATATTTATGACCATCAAATCACGGCCCCCAAATATGTTAGTGGAGAGGGAGCCACAGGGGTAGATTTAATTGTTTGTCGGCTGTGGGGATCGAACCAGGGTTCTCAAGATCCACCCCTGAGCTAGCTACTTCATTAATTATGAATACATTTTAATAATAATTTTTAGAGAAATCCTGATCTATATTTGATACCAAACCTTAGAGCAAATCCCCAGTTAAACAATGATACCACACTAACAACTACAAATCCTCCGGACGCACAAAACACCACAGAAATTACTTTAATGTATGATGCGTCTGCAGAAGCACGAGAAAATACAGAAAAACAAACTGATGATGAATATTTACAAAACACCTTCTATAGGAAAGCTTATCATTTACCAGAAGTTAAAGTAAGTCACTGCCCCTTACATCTAAACATTAAAATATTCATAATGATTATTATAATTAGTATAATCCGGATATATTCACGCTATTAAATACAAAAACACCATACAATGGTGATATCACGGGAACCACAAGTTCCCCGGATAAACACGACGCGGAGGAGAAGAAAGGGAACTCGACGGATGAAGAATTTGAAGAAGATAATACAGAATTAGAAAGTAATGATGATTTTGAATTTGTCGAGGTAAATATCAATAAAATTATAATTTCTAAACATATCAAATACAGGGTGATTCTACGAAGACGAACCCCCCCTTAACTTTTTTATTATAAGAAATATAAACATTTTCTTCATATGGAAGTTTTAGTATATTAAATATATTATTTTATGACACATATAAAGTCAGGTTTACATGATACGACTATCAACTTTTATTTTTCAAATAGGAACCTAGAATTATTTTATTAAAGTAAAATCCGACATTTTTACTTCCTTGTACGAAGTAAAGGAAGTATTGTAATCGCGAAAATTTTCAACGGAAATAGGTATTTTGGCCTTCCCTGAATCCATTTTGACTAATTTCGTCGTGCCGTCTATACGTACGTATGTATCTCGCATAACTCAAAAACGGTAAACTGTAGAAAATTGAAACTTTATATTTAGGACTGTTATAACATCTAGTTGTGCATCTTCCTTTTTGGTCATTATACAACTACCGGAAATGGTACTTTACTTGAAGCCTATAATAGATTTTTATGAAAAACTATATTCAAATATAATTTAAAACTTTCCAAATTTGGTATATAAGACTACTATATCAATGGAAATAACATAATAGATTTTGGTTAAAATACACTAACCGGAAGTGGCACATTACATGAAGCTGCTAACAGTTTTCCTTGAAAAAAATGGTATTATTTTAATTTTAGAAATAAATGCTGCAAATAAAAGTTTTAGAGAATTAAATTCTGCGTCTAGCACATTAAGAATTTTTTAATTAGCTTTTTGCATTAACGAGATATCTAAATTTAAATATTATATATTTTTTGCTATGGATTAGAACAAAAAATAAAAGATTTAATGTCAAATATGTGCAATTAAAAAAAATCTATAGTTTAATACGCGTACAAGGAAGTCATCAGATTTTTTATATACATTTTTGACAAGTAATACATCGTTGAAAAGAGAAAAAAATAGCGGTTTTTATTTTAATAAAATAATTCTAGGTTCCCATTTGAAAAATAAAACTTAATAGTCGTATCATGTAAACCTGACTTTATATGTGTCATAAAATAGTATATTTAATATACTAAAACTTCCATATGAAACAAAAAATTCTATTTCTTATAATAAAAAAGTTAAGGGGGGGTTCGTCTTCGCAGAATCACCCTGTATATTATTTTTGAATTATAGAAAGATATAACAGCAATTGAAGAAGACGTACCAGAAAAAGGCGACACCATACAATTGAATAAAACTATTCATGATTTAAGAAAATACATTAAAGTAAGTAAGGCACAATAATAAATATATGCTTAATAAACACAGTAAACATGTCCAATCACTTCATATAGTTTGAAAAATGTAAGAAAGATAAGGAACAAATCGAAACTTTTGCACTAGACAATTCTGAAGAAATGGTAACATCCTCAAATGAAATATTTAATCCAGAAACTAAACTACAAATAGAAACATCACAAGACCCAACTCAAGACAAAATAAACATTCCACATCAACATATAGACAGAATATATGCTCCATATCCAAACATATTCGTCGATTCACATCAAAACAACCATTTAACTTTCACTAGAGAACATGTGGGCAACAAAATTATTTTAAAACTATATAAAACTATTCCTGTAACTACTAATTAAACATTACTAGAACACCCTAGAAAAAGGCCTTGCTTAATATTACAATATATTCATTGTATGTACCTAGTAGTAAAATATCATTGAAATAAATATTTGTGTCACAATTTAATTTATGATTATTATTATTTGTTCTTCTGAAATATATCGTAGTATATCATAAAAAGATTTATGTTAGGTTGAAATCCCGCAAACACACAACAAAAACAACATGTAATAATATTTTATTATAAATAAATAAATAAACAAATTGATTTATGATTAAAATAAAATACAACAAAAAAAAACTAGAAATTACATAGTGTACGACGCTGCGTAACAAGCAAGCTCAATGTATTCAACAATCACCACAATATTCCTCGTAGACGTTCTGCTGGTGTCATCATACCCTGGTGACAACCGTCTCCTCGGTGTTATCCGCTACGCGACACAAGATCCCGACTTGGAGTTTTGGCGTAATGTTGATTTTAATCTAGAATCCACAACCGAAGAGCTAGAATGTGATGTCGTCGATTACGCCTTGATAAAAGATGATAACGAAACGTCTACTATACCTGAAACTTGCGTAGACTATGTCACATATAAACCAACAACAGAAGAAGATTGCGACGAAGAGGATCATTTCAAAGATATACCTACACTTGACAGCAAAATTAGAGAAGATTATAGAAGAAGACTTGATTCAAACTTACATCCCTATAATATACCTTACAAATAGTATAACTGGGATAATCAATCATTGTATCAATCAAATATTTTACTAACAAAAAAATACATTTATATATGTATATACTTTTAATAATAATAACTAACTTTAATAATTTGTGGTGGAAGGGTTTTTTTTACACCAATTTTCTTCCAAACCTGTGTATATTCAAGGGAAAATATCTGATGTGCACAGCACATGACTTCCTTGTACGCTTATTAAACTATAGATATTTTTTTAATTGCACATATTTGACATTAAATCTTTTATTTTTTGTTCTAATCCATAGCAAACTTAATTTTTTTTTAAATAAAAAAATATATAATATTTAAATGATGAATGTTTGTTGTGTGTTGATGGATTTTGGTTGTGAGAAAAGAAAGAGTTTGTATGGAGGAAGTGTTAATGTGGTCGAATCGAGTATCGTGTGTCAGGATGAGAATGTTGACGGGTTCGTGCTACCCCATTTAATGGGATATAGCGTGATGTTATGTATGTATGTATGTATGTATTTAAATTTAGATATCTCGTTTATGCAAAAAGCTAATTTCTACATAATATACATAATTTAATTAGTTAAAAACTTCAAACGAGACTGCTGGCGCCATCTATGTAAAAATCACTGAACTATATACGTGCATGAATTTAAATTTAGATATCTCGCTTATACAAAAGGCTAATTGAATAATTCTTAATGTGCTAGACGCAGAATATAATTCTCTAAAACTTTTATTTGCAGCATTTATTTCTAAAATTAAAATAATACCATTTTTTTCAAGGAAAACTGTTAGTAGCTTCATGTAATGTGTCACTTCCGGTTAGTCTATTTTAACAAAAATCTATTATGTTATTTCCATTGATATAGTAGTCTTATATACCAAATTTGGAAAGTTTTAAATTATATTTGAATATAGTTTTTCATAAAAATCTATTATAGGTTTCAAGTAAAGTACCACTTCCAGTAGTTGTATAATGACCAAAAAGGGAGATGCACAACTAGATGTTATAACAGTCCTAAATATAAAGTTTCAATTTTCTACGGCTTACCGTTTTTGAGTTATGCGAGATATGTACGTACGCACGTACGTACAGACGGCATGACGAAATTAGTCAAAATGGATTCAGGGAGGGCCAAAACACCTATTTCCGTTGAAATCTGAGAACCGAAAATTTTCGCGATTACAATACTTCCTTTACTTCGTACAAGGAAGTAAAAAGATATGAAGATGCGCTTTGCGCCATTCGATTTCTCGTGGTCTGAATTATATAGAACCACATTTTATTTAATTTTCGATTTTTGAACTGGTTCAACCCAAAATTCTCATGATTTGTATGTACGAGCTCTTAAACGAAGAATTTGCGAACAAACATCTACACAAAAGAACTTTTGGATTGTTTTGAGCTTCTAAATTTATGCCTAACGTTTAGTTAATGTAATTTAAAGTAATTCAAAGAAAAACTCCCGGTATATAAAATTATATGTAGGTATATTTTAAAGATTTTTATTCTGCATCTGCAATTACAGATCGTTGAGTAACTATCAGCCGTCAGATGCTCAATAAATTATGTTTATTAGTAATCATACATAATTGATTATTATAATAAATGTAATAATAAATTATAATAAATAATTTATTATTTTATTAATCAGTATATTTATTTGCCCTCAAAATGTTTTTCTAATTCGTGAAATATTTTTATAAAATTTTAATAATTATTAGCTATTAAATTGATTAATTAATTTATATATTTTTTAATGAATTATATTTTGTTATAATTAATTTTGTATAAGGTTCCATAAAATTTTAATAGCATTTTTTTGAGTATTAATAGAGTTGTATGTTTCATTCTACCCTAGCTGCAGCCAGCAGCAAAATGGCGCTTGCTACATTCAGTTGTTTGTTGAAAGTGATTGCTTGTTTATTAGTGCTGGTAAGTTATATTTTTAATGATTTCTATGTGTAATAGAGAATGAATGTGTCGTGTGTACTTGAAGGTATCAACGGAGGAAGTCCATGAGGGCCCGTCCTCTGGCAAAGGTGAGAGCCAAGTAAACGTCCGTTTATACAGCGGCAATCATCCAATTGGTAATAGTAATTCACGTCCTCATGGCAAAATGAGCCATCGCAAGTTTGGGGGCGGCGGTGGTGGCGGCGGTGGAGGCGGTGGTGGCGGTGGTGGCGGTGGAGGAGGAGGTGGTGGTGACGATGATTTCGATGACGGTGGTGGTGGTGGCGGAGGTGGTGGTGGTGGTGGAGGCGGTGGCGGTGGAGGTGGAGGCGGTGGATTTGGTGGAGGCGGCGGTGGAGGTGGTGGTGACAATCAATGTGGCGGTGGTGGCGGCGGCGGTTGTTGTAACCCATGCATGTTCCCAGTAAGTTGGCCGGAGTTTATGCAAGCCTGTTGTTGCAACCAAAACAGCTGTGAAGGCGCCCCCGAGGAGGAGATCGAAGAATTCCACGCCGACAGACCACCACCACCACCAGAAGAGGATTGTGACGAGGATGGTGGTAGCGGTGGCGGTGGTGGCGGTGGAGGTGGTGGTACTGGAGGTGGTGGTGGCGGCGGTGGTGGTGGTGGTTTTGGTAGGAAGAGTGCCACCCCCGTCAAAGTCGTACTGAAAGATGATGTCGCACACGGCAGCAAACAAGTGGATGTTGAACACGATGAGCCACCAGAAAGCAACGAGAGCGAGTATTATTATCTACCACAATATTACACCAATTTAAAACGACTTACTAAACGTGCACAAATAACTCAAAGACATAGACGTGATACACTACAATCTAACATTCATTCAACGACACAACATAATCTAGATTTAAATGAAACTCAATCAAATGGTACGTCGGAACGACAAGACCCAGAATCGAATCAATCCAGCACAGACACTGACATGTTCAATGTTACAACCGTCCAACCTGAACCCAGTACTGACCAGCAGCAGCAGCAGCAGCAGCAGCAGCACCAGGTCCAAGCGTTATCAACACTTGTTCCACCGATATTATTCTATCGTAGCAAACAAATACCATGGCCAACTAGGCCACCAGCTGGTGACATTGAAGACCCTGGCAAGGATGACAAAGACAAAACAGATGAAGAAGAAAGTGATGAAAAAGACAAACAAGATGGAGACAGTGATGACAAAAGTGAAGACGACAAAAAAGATGAAGACGACAAAAAAGATGGAGATGAAAAAGAAACAGAAGAGGGAGACGACACAAAAGAGGGAGACGACACAGATGAAAAAGACGACACAGATGAAAAAGACGAAACAGAAGAAGGAGATGAAACAGATGAAAAAGATGAAACAGAAGAAGGAGAGAGTGATGAAAAAGGAGATGGAGACAGTGATGAAAAAGGAGAAGGTGACAGTGATGAAAAAGGTGATGGCGACAGTGATGAAAAAGGTGAAGGAGACAGTGATGAAACAAAAGAAGGAGACAGTGATGAAAAAGAAGAAGGAGACAGTGATGAAAAAGAAGAAGGTGACAGTGATGAAAAAGGTGATGGCGACAGTGATGAAAAAGGAGAAGGAGACAGTGATGAGAAAGGAGAAGGAGACAGTGATGAAAAAGGTGAAGAAGACAGTGATGAAAAAGGTGAAGGAGATAGTGATGAAAAAGAAGAAGGAGACAGTGATGAAAAAAGTGAAGAAAAGGAAGGAGAAGGAGAAGAAGAGACTCCACACCTGAGCCATCATCTGAGGAAGAACCTGACGACAGTATCCCAGACGCTGCATCCACCGAGGAACCACCAAGCCTAGAGCCAGAAGAACCAAGCGCAGAAGAAGAGCCACCATCATCATCCGTGGAGGAAGAGAAACCTCGCAGGCCTGGTGGCGGCGGCGGCGGCACTGACTGCTTCCAGTTCCACTTCCCTCAAATGCCAGTCATCGATCCCTGGATACCAAACCCACACCCCTATCCACCCAACCCCGACCCAATGCCACCCTGTCCGAACCCTTGTGGCCCGTGTGGCCCATGCGTGGGTTGCCATGACAATGGAAAACCTATCAAAAGACATGGACCTACAGTTTTTGATGACGACGATGACGATTACGATGACGATGATGACAATAATTATGATGATTGCAACCAAAAAAAAAAGAAACGTAAAAGCAGTAGAAGAACTAAACGTGAGAAATCACAACCACATTCCTCACAGCATCACACAAACGATGGTGTTGCCGACATAAACGTAAACCATGAACTCGCAGTAAATACAGCCGGCTCTAAACGCGCCAACGAACACGTACAACTCACAGCCAGCATGCAACAAACCGAAAAAACACCTCGAGGGAAACGTCAAGCTCCTAGTACTAACCCTATCATCGACATAGGCTTCGACACAAACTTCACTACACAA
>CANDYQ010000106.1:0-32487 GCA_947425015.1 Pterostichus niger
AAACCGCAGAAATCGTGTTTCAAGTTGAAATACGCCTTGGTACCATATCTCACCTAAAGTAAATGGTAGAATCAAACTTTAACCAAACTTTATGTTTGTACCTAGTATAAAGTTAAAAAGTTTAAACAATTTTAAAATATCACTATATTTAGGCGAGTAAACGAAAAATGTTAATTTCAGACTCTAAAAACGTAGAAATCGTGTTTCAAGTTGAAATACGCCTTGTAAACGAAAAATGTTTATTTCAGACTCTAATAACGTAGAAATCGTGTTTCAAGTTGAAATACGCCTTGGGACCATATCTCACCTAAAGTAAATGGTAGAATCAAACTTTAACCAAACGTAATGTTTGTACCTAGTATAAAGTTAAAAAGTTTAAACAATTTGAAAATATCACTATATTTAGGCGAGTAAACGAAAAATATTCATTACAGACTCTAAAAACGTAGAAATCGTGTTTCAAGTTGAAATACGCCTTGTAAACGAAAAATGTTTATTTCAGACTCTAATAACGCAGAAATCGTGTTTCAAGTTGAAATACGCCTTGGTACCATATCTCACCTAAAGTAAATGGTAGAATCAAACTTTAACCAAACGTAATGTTTGTACCTAGGGTAAAGTTAAAAAGTTTAAACAATTTGAAAATATCACTATATTTAGGCGAGTAAACGAAAAATGTTCGTCTCAGACTCTAAAACCGCAGAAATCGTGTATCAAGTTGAAATACGCCTTGGTACCATATCTCACCTAAAGTAAATGGTAGAATCAAACTTTAACCAAACTTTATGTTTGTACCTAGTATAAAGTTAAAAAGTTTAAACAATTTTAAAATATCACTATATTTAGGCGAGTAAACGAAAAATGTTCATTTCAGACTCTAAAAACGTAGAAATCGTGTTTCAAGTTGAAATACGCCTTGTAAACGAAAAATGTTTATTTCAGACTCTAATAACGTAGAAATCGTGTTTCAAGTTGAAATACGCCTTGGGACCATATCTCACCTAAAGTAAATGGTAGAATCAAACTTTAACCAAACGTAATGTTTGTACCTAGGGTAAAGTTAAAAAGTTTAAACAATTTGAAAATATCACTATATTTAGGCGAGTAAACGAAAAATGTTCGTCTCAGACTCTAAAACCGCAGAAATCGTGTTTCAAGTTGAAATACGCCTTGGTACCATATCTCACCTAAAGTAAATGGTAGAATCAAACTTTAACCAAACGTAATGTTTGTACCTAGTATAAAGTTAAAAAGTTTAAACAATTTTAAAATATCACTATATTTAGGCGAGTAAACGAAAAATATTCATTTCAGACTCTAAAAACGTAGAAATCGTGTTTCAAGTTGAAATACGCCTTGTAAACGAAAAATGTTTATTTCAGACTCTAATAACGTAGAAATCGTGTTTCAAGTTGAAATACGCCTTGGGACCATATCTCACCTAAAGTAAATGGTAGAATCAAACTTTAACCAAACGTAATGTTTGTACCTAGTATAAAGTTAAAAAGTTTAAACAATTTGAAAATATCACTATATTTAGGCGAGTAAACGAAAAATGTTCATTTCAAGTTGAAATACGCCTTGTAAACGAAAAATGTTTATTTCAGACTCTAATAACGTAGAAATCGTGTTTCAAGTTGAAATACGCCTTGGTACCATATCTCACCTAAAGTAAATGGTAGAATCAAACTTTAACCAAACGTAATGTTTGTACCTAGGGTAAAGTTAAAAAGTTTAAACAATTTGAAAATATCACTATATTTAGGCGAGTAAACGAAAAATGTTCGTCTCAGACTCTAAAACCGCAGAAATCGTGTATCAAGTTGAAATACGCCTTGGTACCATATCTCACCTAAAGTAAATGATAGAATCAAACTTTAACCAAACTTTATGTTTGTACCTAGTATAAAGTTAAAAAGTTTAAACAATTTTAAAATATCACTATATTTAGGCGAGTAAACGAAAAATGTTCATTTCAGACTCTAAAAACGTAGAAATCGTGTTTCAAGTTGAAATACGCCTTGTAAACGAAAAATGTTTATTTCAGACTCTAATAACGTAGAAATCGTGTTTCAAGTTGAAATACGCCTTGGGACCATATCTCACCTAAAGTAAATGGTAGAATCAAACTTTAACCAAACGTAATGTTTGTACCTAGGGTAAAGTTAAAAAGTTTAAACAATTTTAAAATATCACTATATTTAGGCGAGTAAACGAAAAATGTTCGTCTCAGACTCTAAAACCGCAGAAATCGTGTTTCAAGTTGAAATACGCCTTGGTACCATATCTCACCTAAAGTAAATGGTAGAATCAAACTTTAACCAAACGTAATGTTTGTACCTAGTATAAAGTTAAAAAGTTTAAACAATTTTAAAATATCACTATATTTAGGCGAGTAAACGAAAAATATTCATTTCAGACTCTAAAAACGTAGAAATCGTGTTTCAAGTTGAAATACGCCTTGTAAACGAAAAATGTTTATTTCAGACTCTAATAACGTAGAAATCGTGTTTCAAGTTGAAATACGCCTTGGGACCATATCTCACCTAAAGTAAATGGTAGAATCAAACTTTAACCAAACGTAATGTTTGTACCTAGTATAAAGTTAAAAAGTTTAAACAATTTGAAAATATCACTATATTTAGGCGAGTAAACGAAAAATGTTCATTTCAGACTCTAAAAACGTAGAAATCGTGTTTCAAGTTGAAATACGCCTTGTAAACGAAAAATGTTTATTTCAGACTCTAATAACGTAGAAATCGTGTTTCAAGTTGAAATACGCCTTGGTACCATATCTCACCTAAAGTAAATGGTAGAATCAAACTTTAACCAAACGTAATGTTTGTACCTAGGGTAAAGTTAAAAAGTTTAAACAATTTGAAAATATCACTATATTTAGGCGAGTAAACGAAAAATGTTCGTCTCAGACTCTAAAACCGCAGAAATCGTGTATCAAGTTGAAATACGCCTTGGTACCATATCTCACCTAAAGTAAATGATAGAATCAAACTTTAACCAAACTTTATGTTTGTACCTAGTATAAAGTTAAAAAGTTTAAACAATTTTAAAATATCACTATATTTAGGCGAGTAAACGAAAAATGTTCATTTCAGACTCTAAAAACGTAGAAATCGTGTTTCAAGTTGAAATACGCCTTGTAAACGAAAAATGTTTATTTCAGACTCTAATAACGTAGAAATCGTGTTTCAAGTTGAAATACGCCTTGGGACCATATCTCACCTAAAGTAAATGGTAGAATCAAACTTTAACCAAACGTAATGTTTGTACCTAGGGTAAAGTTAAAAAGTTTAAACAATTTTAAAATATCACTATATTTAGGCGAGTAAACGAAAAATGTTCGTCTCAGACTCTAAAACCGCAGAAATCGTGTTTCAAGTTGAAATACGCCTTGGTACCATATCTCACCTAAAGTAAATGGTAGAATCAAACTTTAACCAAACGTAATGTTTGTACCTAGTATAAAGTTAAAAAGTTTAAACAATTTTAAAATATCACTATATTTAGGCGAGTAAACGAAAAATATTCATTTCAGACTCTAAAAACGTAGAAATCGTGTTTCAAGTTGAAATACGCCTTGTAAACGAAAAATGTTTATTTCAGACTCTAATAACGTAGAAATCGTGTTTCAAGTTGAAATACGCCTTGGGACCATATCTCACCTAAAGTAAATGGTAGAATCAAACTTTAACCAAACGTAATGTTTGTACCTAGTATAAAGTTAAAAAGTTTAAACAATTTGAAAATATCACTATATTTAGGCGAGTAAACGAAAAATGTTCGTCTCAGACTCTAAAACCGCAGAAATCGTGTTTCAAGTTGAAATACGCCTTGGTACCATATCTCACCTAAAGTAAATGGTAGAATCAAACTTTAACCAAACGTAATGTTTGTACCTAGTATAAAGTTAAAAAGTTTAAACAATTTTAAAATATCACTATATTTAGGCGAGTAAACGAAAAATATTCATTTCAGAATCTAAAAACGTAGAAATCGTGTTTCAAGTTGAAATACGCCTTGTAAACGAAAAATGTTTATTTCAGACTCTAATAACGTAGAAATCGTGTTTCAAGTTGAAATACGCCTTGGGACCATATCTCACCTAAAGTAAATGGTAGAATCAAACTTTAACCAAACGGAATGTTTGTACCTAGTATAAAGTTAAAAAGTTTAAACAATTTGAAAATATCACTATATTTAGGCGAGTAAACGAAAAATGTTCATTTCAAGTTGAAATACGCCTTGTAAACGAAAAATGTTTATTTCAGACTCTAATAACGTAGAAATCGTGTTTCAAGTTGAAATACGCCTTGGTACCATATCTCACCTAAAGTAAATGGTAGAATCAAACTTTAACCAAACGTAATGTTTGTACCTAGTATAAAGTTAAAAAGTTTAAACAATTTGAAAATATCACTATATTTAGGCGAGTAAACGAAAAATGTTCATTTCAGACTCTAAAAACGTAGAAATCGTGTTTCAAGTTGAAATACGCCTTGTAAACGAAAAATGTTTATTTCAGACTCTAATAACGTAGAAATCGTGTTTCAAGTTGAAATACGCCTTGGGACCATATCTCACCTAAAGTAAATGGTAGAATCAAACTTTAACCAAACGTAATGTTTGTACCTAGTATAAAGTTAAAAAGTTTAAACAATTTTAAAATATCACTATATTTAGGCGAGTAAACGAAAAATATTCATTTCAGACTCTAAAAACGTAGAAATCGTGTTTCAAGTTGAAATACGCCTTGTAAACGAAAAATGTTTATTTCAGACTCTAATAACGTAGAAATCGTGTTTCAAGTTGAAATACGCCTTGGGACCATATCTCACCTAAAGTAAATGGTAGAATCAAACTTTAACCAAACGTAATGTTTGTACCTAGTATAAAGTTAAAAAGTTTAAACAATTTGAAAATATCACTATATTTAGGCGAGTAAACGAAAAATGTTCATTTCAGACTCTAAAAACGTAGAAATCGTGTTTCAAGTTGAAATACGCCTTGTAAACGAAAAATGTTTATTTCAGACTCTAATAACGTAGAAATCGTGTTTCAAGTTGAAATACGCCTTGGTACCATATCTCACCTAAAGTAAATGGTAGAATCAAACTTTAACCAAACGTAATGTTTGTACCTAGGGTAAAGTTAAAAAGTTTAAACAATTTGAAAATATCACTATATTTAGGCGAGTAAACGAAAAATGTTCGTCTCAGACTCTAAAACCGCAGAAATCGTGTATCAAGTTGAAATACGCCTTGGTACCATATCTCACCTAAAGTAAATGATAGAATCAAACTTTAACCAAACTTTATGTTTGTACCTAGTATAAAGTTAAAAAGTTTAAACAATTTTAAAATATCACTATATTTAGGCGAGTAAACGAAAAATGTTCATTTCAGACTCTAAAAACGTAGAAATCGTGTTTCAAGTTGAAATACGCCTTGTAAACGAAAAATGTTTATTTCAGACTCTAATAACGTAGAAATCGTGTTTCAAGTTGAAATACGCCTTGGGACCATATCTCACCTAAAGTAAATGGTAGAATCAAACTTTAACCAAACGTAATGTTTGTACCTAGGGTAAAGTTAAAAAGTTTAAACAATTTTAAAATATCACTATATTTAGGCGAGTAAACGAAAAATGTTCGTCTCAGACTCTAAAACCGCAGAAATCGTGTTTCAAGTTGAAATACGCCTTGGTACCATATCTCACCTAAAGTAAATGGTAGAATCAAACTTTAACCAAACGTAATGTTTGTACCTAGTATAAAGTTAAAAAGTTTAAACAATTTTAAAATATCACTATATTTAGGCGAGTAAACGAAAAATATTCATTTCAGACTCTAAAAACGTAGAAATCGTGTTTCAAGTTGAAATACGCCTTGTAAACGAAAAATGTTTATTTCAGACTCTAATAACGTAGAAATCGTGTTTCAAGTTGAAATACGCCTTGGGACCATATCTCACCTAAAGTAAATGGTAGAATCAAACTTTAACCAAACGTAATGTTTGTACCTAGTATAAAGTTAAAAAGTTTAAACAATTTGAAAATATCACTATATTTAGGCGAGTAAACGAAAAATGTTCGTCTCAGACTCTAAAACCGCAGAAATCGTGTTTCAAGTTGAAATACGCCTTGGTACCATATCTCACCTAAAGTAAATGGTAGAATCAAACTTTAACCAAACGTAATGTTTGTACCTAGTATAAAGTTAAAAAGTTTAAACAATTTTAAAATATCACTATATTTAGGCGAGTAAACGAAAAATATTCATTTCAGAATCTAAAAACGTAGAAATCGTGTTTCAAGTTGAAATACGCCTTGTAAACGAAAAATGTTTATTTCAGACTCTAATAACGTAGAAATCGTGTTTCAAGTTGAAATACGCCTTGGTACCATATCTCACCTAAAGTAAATGGTAGAATCAAACTTTAACCAAACGTAATGTTTGTACCTAGTATAAAGTTAAAAAGTTTAAACAATTTGAAAATATCACTATATTTAGGCGAGTAAACGAAAAATGTTCATTTCAGACTCTAAAAACGTAGAAATCGTGTTTCAAGTTGAAATACGCCTTGTAAACGAAAAATGTTTATTTCAGACTCTAATAACGTAGAAATCGTGTTTCAAGTTGAAATACGCCTTGGTACCATATCTCACCTAAAGTAAATGGTAGAATCAAACTTTAGCCAAACGTAATGTTTGTACCTAGGGTAAAGTTAAAAAGTTTAAACAATTTGAAAATATCACTATATTTAGGCGAGTAAACGAAAAATGTTCGTCTCAGACTCTAAAACCGCAGAAATCGTGTATCAAGTTGAAATACGCCTTGGTACCATATCTCACCTAAAGTAAATGATAGAATCAAACTTTAACCAAACTTTATGTTTGTACCTAGTATAAAGTTAAAAAGTTTAAACAATTTTAAAATATCACTATATTTAGGCGAGTAAACGAAAAATGTTCATTTCAGACTCTAAAAACGTAGAAATCGTGTTTCAAGTTGAAATACGCCTTGTAAACGAAAAATGTTTATTTCAGACTCTAATAACGTAGAAATCGTGTTTCAAGTTGAAATACGCCTTGGGACCATATCTCACCTAAAGTAAATGGTAGAATCAAACTTTAACCAAACGTAATGTTTGTACCTAGGGTAAAGTTAAAAAGTTTAAACAATTTTAAAATATCACTATATTTAGGCGAGTAAACGAAAAATGTTCGTCTCAGACTCTAAAACCGCAGAAATCGTGTTTCAAGTTGAAATACGCCTTGGTACCATATCTCACCTAAAGTAAATGGTAGAATCAAACTTTAACCAAACGTAATGTTTGTACCTAGTATAAAGTTAAAAAGTTTAAACAATTTTAAAATATCACTATATTTAGGCGAGTAAACGAAAAATATTCATTTCAGAATCTAAAAACGTAGAAATCGTGTTTCAAGTTGAAATACGCCTTGTAAACGAAAAATGTTTATTTCAGACTCTAATAACGTAGAAATCGTGTTTCAAGTTGAAATACGCCTTGGGACCATATCTCACCTAAAGTAAATGGTAGAATCAAACTTTAACCAAACGGAATGTTTGTACCTAGTATAAAGTTAAAAAGTTTAAACAATTTGAAAATATCACTATATTTAGGCGAGTAAACGAAAAATGTTCATTTCAAGTTGAAATACGCCTTGTAAACGAAAAATGTTTATTTCAGACTCTAATAACGTAGAAATCGTGTTTCAAGTTGAAATACGCCTTGGTACCATATCTCACCTAAAGTAAATGGTAGAATCAAACTTTAACCAAACGTAATGTTTGTACCTAGTATAAAGTTAAAAAGTTTAAACAATTTGAAAATATCACTATATTTAGGCGAGTAAACGAAAAATGTTCATTTCAGACTCTAAAAACGTAGAAATCGTGTTTCAAGTTGAAATACGCCTTGTAAACGAAAAATGTTTATTTCAGACTCTAATAACGTAGAAATCGTGTTTCAAGTTGAAATACGCCTTGGTACCATATCTCACCTAAAGTAAATGGTAGAATCAAACTTTAGCCAAACGTAATGTTTGTACCTAGGGTAAAGTTAAAAAGTTTAAACAATTTGAAAATATCACTATATTTAGGCGAGTAAACGAAAAATGTTCGTCTCAGACTCTAAAACCGCAGAAATCGTGTATCAAGTTGAAATACGCCTTGGTACCATATCTCACCTAAAGTAAATGATAGAATCAAACTTTAACCAAACTTTATGTTTGTACCTAGTATAAAGTTAAAAAGTTTAAACAATTTTAAAATATCACTATATTTAGGCGAGTAAACGAAAAATGTTCATTTCAGACTCTAAAAACGTAGAAATCGTGTTTCAAGTTGAAATACGCCTTGTAAACGAAAAATGTTTATTTCAGACTCTAATAACGTAGAAATCGTGTTTCAAGTTGAAATACGCTTTGGGACCATATCTCACCTAAAGTAAATGGTAGAATCAAACTTTAACCAAACGTAATGTTTGTACCTAGGGTAAAGTTAAAAAGTTTAAACAATTTTAAAATATCACTATATTTAGGCGAGTAAACGAAAAATGTTCGTCTCAGACTCTAAAACCGCAGAAATCGTGTTTCAAGTTGAAATACGCCTTGGTACCATATCTCACCTAAAGTAAATGGTAGAATCAAACTTTAACCAAACGTAATGTTTGTACCTAGTATAAAGTTAAAAAGTTTAAACAATTTTAAAATATCACTATATTTAGGCGAGTAAACGAAAAATATTCATTTCAGACTCTAAAAACGTAGAAATCGTGTTTCAAGTTGAAATACGCCTTGTAAACGAAAAATGTTTATTTCAGACTCTAATAACGTAGAAATCGTGTTTCAAGTTGAAATACGCCTTGGGACCATATCTCACCTAAAGTAAATGGTAGAATCAAACTTTAACCAAACGTAATGTTTGTACCTAGTATAAAGTTAAAAAGTTTAAACAATTTGAAAATATCACTATATTTAGGCGAGTAAACGAAAAATGTTCGTCTCAGACTCTAAAACCGCAGAAATCGTGTTTCAAGTTGAAATACGCCTTGGTACCATATCTCACCTAAAGTAAATGGTAGAATCAAACTTTAACCAAACGTAATGTTTGTACCTAGTATAAAGTTAAAAAGTTTAAACAATTTTAAAATATCACTATATTTAGGCGAGTAAACGAAAAATATTCATTTCAGAATCTAAAAACGTAGAAATCGTGTTTCAAGTTGAAATACGCCTTGTAAACGAAAAATGTTTATTTCAGACTCTAATAACGTAGAAATCGTGTTTCAAGTTGAAATACGCCTTGGGACCATATCTCACCTAAAGTAAATGGTAGAATCAAACTTTAACCAAACGTAATGTTTGTACCTAGTATAAAGTTAAAAAGTTTAAACAATTTGAAAATATCACTATATTTAGGCGAGTAAACGAAAAATGTTCATTTCAAGTTGAAATACGCCTTGTAAACGAAAAATGTTTATTTCAGACTCTAATAACGTAGAAATCGTGTTTCAAGTTGAAATACGCCTTGGTACCATATCTCACCTAAAGTAAATGGTAGAATCAAACTCTAACCAAACGTAATGTTTGTACCTAGTATAAAGTTAAAAAGTTTAAACAATTTGAAAATATCACTATATTTAGGCGAGTAAACGAAAAATATTCATTACAGACTCTAAAAACGTAGAAATCGTGTTTCAAGTTGAAATACGCCTTGTAAACGAAAAATGTTTATTTCAGACTCTAATAACGCAGAAATCGTGTTTCAAGTTGAAATACGCCTTGGTACCATATCTCACCTAAAGTAAATGGTAGAATCAAACTTTAACCAAACGTAATGTTTGTACCTAGGGTAAAGTTAAAAAGTTTAAACAATTTTAAAATATCACTATATTTAGGCGAGTAAACGAAAAATGTTAATTTCAGACTCTAAAAACGTAGAAATCGTGTTTCAAGTTGAAATACGCCTTGTAAACGAAAAATGTTTATTTCAGACTCTAATAACGTAGAAATCGTGTTTCAAGTTGAAATACGCCTTGGGACCATATCTCACCTAAAGTAAATGGTAGAATCAAACTTTAACCAAACGTAATGTTTGTACCTAGTATAAAGTTAAAACGTTTAAACAATTTGAAAATATCACTATATTTAGGCGAGTAAACGAAAAATATTCATTGCAGACTCTAAAAACGTAGAAATCGTGTTTCAAGTTGAAATACGCCTTGTAAACGAAAAATGTTTATTTCAGACTCTAATAACGCAGAAATCGTGTTTCAAGTTGAAATACGCCTTGGTACCATATCTCACCTAAAGTAAATGGTAGAATCAAACTTTAACCAAACGTAATGTTTGTACCTAGGGTAAAGTTAAAAAGTTTAAACAATTTGAAAATATCACTATATTTAGGCGAGTTAACGAAAAATGTTCGTCTCAGACTCTAAAACCGCAGAAATCGTGTTTCAAGTTGAAGTACGCCTTGGTACCATATCTCACCTAAAGTAAATGGTAGAATCAAACTTTAACCAAACTTTATGTTTGTACCTAGTATAAAGTTAAAAAGTTTAAACAATTTTAAAATATCACTATATTTAGGCGAGTAAACGAAAAATGTTCATTTCAGACTCTAAAAACGTAGAAATCGTGTTTCAAGTTGAAATACGCCTTGTAAACGAAAAATGTTTATTTCAGACTCTAATAACGTAGAAATCGTGTTTCAAGTTGAAATACGCCTTGGTACCATATCTCACCTAAAGTAAATGGTAGAATCGAACTTTAACCAAACGTAATGTTTGTACCTAGTATAAAGTTAAAAAGTTTAAACAATTTTAAAATATCACTATATTTAGGCGAGTAAACGAAAAATATTCATTTCAGACTCTAAAAACGTAGAAATCGTGTTTCAAGTTGAAATACGCCTTGGGACCATATCTCACCTAAAGTAAATGGTAGAATCAAACTTTAACCAAACGTAATGTTTGTACCTAGTATAAAGTTAAAAAGTTTAAACAATTTGAAAATATCACTATATTTAGGCGAGTAAACGAAAAATATTCATTACAGACTCTAAAAACGTAGAAATCGTGTTTCAAGTTGAAATACGCCTTGTAAACGAAAAATGTTTATTTCAGACTCTAATAACGCAGAAATCGTGTTTCAAGTTGAAATACGCCTTGGTACCATATCTCACCTAAAGTAAATGGTAGAATCAAACTTTAACCAAACGTAATGTTTGTACCTAGGGTAAAGTTAAAAAGTTTAAACAATTTTAAAATATCACTATATATAGGCGAGTAAACGAAAAATGTTCATTTCAGACTCTAAAAACGTAGAAATCGTGTTTCAAGTTGAAATACGCCTTAGGACCATATCTCACCTAAAGTAAATGGTAAAATCAAACTTTAACCAAACGTAATGTTTGTACCTAGTATAAAGTTAAAAAGTTTAAACAATTTGAAAATATCACTATATTTAGGCGAGTAAACGAAAAATATTCATTACAGACTCTAAAAACGTAGAAATCGTGTTTCAAGTTGAAATACGCCTTGTAAACGAAAAATGTTTATTTCAGACTCTAATAACGCAGAAATCGTGTTTCAAGTTGAAATACGCCTTGGTACCATATCTCACCTAAAGTAAATGGTAGAATCAAACTTTAACCAAACGTAATGTTTGTACCTAGGGTAAAGTTAAAAAGTTTAAACAATTTTAAAATATCACTATATTTAGGCGAGTAAACGAAAAATGTTCATTTCAGACTCTAAAAACGTAGAAATCGTGTTTCAAGTTGAAATACGCCTTGGGACCATATCTCACCTAAAGTAAATGGTAGAATCAAACTTTAACCAAACGTAATGTTTGTACCTAGGGTAAAGTTAAAAAGTTTAAACAATTTTAAAATATCACTATATTTAGGCGAGTAAACGAAAAATGTTCGTCTCAGACTCTAAAACCGCAGAAATCGTGTTTCAAGTTGAAATACGCCTTGGTACCATATCTCACCTAAAGTAAATGGTAGAATCAAACTTTAACCAAACGTAATGTTTGTACCTAGTATAAAGTTAAAAAGTTTAAACAATTTTAAAATATCACTATATTTAGGCGAGTAAACGAAAAATATTCATTTCAGAATCTAAAAACGTAGAAATCGTGTTTCAAGTTGAAATACGCCTTGGAAACGAAAAATGTTTATTTCAGACTCTAATAACGTAGAAATCGTGTTTCAAGTTGAAATACGCCTTGGGACCATATCTCACCTAAAGTAAATGGTAGAATCAAACTTTAACCAAACGTAATGTTTGTACCTAGTATAAAGTTAAAAAGTTTAAACAATTTGAAAATATCACTATATTTAGGCGAGTAAACGAAAAATGTTCATTTCAAGTTGAAATACGCCTTGTAAACGAAAAATGTTTATTTCAGACTCTAATAACGTAGAAATCGTGTTTCAAGTTGAAATACGCCTTGGTACCATATCTCACCTAAAGTAAATGGTAGAATCAAACTTTAACCAAACGTAATGTTTGTACCTAGTATAAAGTTAAAAAGTTTAAACAATTTGAAAATATCACTATATTTAGGCGAGTAAACGAAAAATATTCATTACAGACTCTAAAAACGTAGAAATCGTGTTTCAAGTTGAAATACTCCTTGTAAACGAAAAATGTTTATTTCAGACTCTAATAACGCAGAAATCGTGTTTCAAGTTGAAATACGCCTTGGTACCATATCTCACCTAAAGTAAATGGTAGAATCAAACTTTAACCAAACGTAATGTTTGTACCTAGGGTAAAGTTAAAAAGTTTAAACAATTTTAAAATATCACTATATTTAGGCGAGTAAACGAAAAATGTTAATTTCAGACTCTAAAAACGTAGAAATCGTGTTTCAAGTTGAAATACGCCTTGTAAACGAAAAATGTTTATTTCAGACTCTAATAACGTAGAAATCGTGTTTCAAGTTGAAATACGCCTTGGGACCATATCTCACCTAAAGTAAATGGTAGAATCAAACTTTAACCAAACGTAATGTTTGTACCTAGTATAAAGTTAAAACGTTTAAACAATTTGAAAATATCACTATATTTAGGCGAGTAAACGAAAAATATTCATTGCAGACTCTAAAAACGTAGAAATCGTGTTTCAAGTTGAAATACGCCTTGTAAACGAAAAATGTTTATTTCAGACTCTAATAACGCAGAAATCGTGTTTCAAGTTGAAATACGCCTTGGTACCATATCTCACCTAAAGTAAATGGTAGAATCAAACTTTAACCAAACGTAATGTTTGTACCTAGGGTAAAGTTAAAAAGTTTAAACAATTTGAAAATATCACTATATTTAGGCGAGTTAACGAAAAATGTTCGTCTCAGACTCTAAAACCGCAGAAATCGTGTTTCAAGTTGAAGTACGCCTTGGTACCATATCTCACCTAAAGTAAATGGTAGAATCAAACTTTAACCAAACTTTATGTTTGTACCTAGTATAAAGTTAAAAAGTTTAAACAATTTTAAAATATCACTATATTTAGGCGAGTAAACGAAAAATGTTCATTTCAGACTCTAAAAACGTAGAAATCGTGTTTCAAGTTGAAATACGCCTTGTAAACGAAAAATGTTTATTTCAGACTCTAATAACGTAGAAATCGTGTTTCAAGTTGAAATACGCCTTGGTACCATATCTCACCTAAAGTAAATGGTAGAATCGAACTTTAACCAAACGTAATGTTTGTACCTAGTATAAAGTTAAAAAGTTTAAACAATTTTAAAATATCACTATATTTAGGCGAGTAAACGAAAAATATTCATTTCAGACTCTAAAAACGTAGAAATCGTGAATCAAGTTGAAATACGCCTTGGGACCATATCTCACCTAAAGTAAATGGTAGAATCAAACTTTAACCAAACGTAATGTTTGTACCTAGTATAAAGTTAAAAAGTTTAAACAATTTGAAAATATCACTATATTTAGGCGAGTAAACGAAAAATATTCATTACAGACTCTAAAAACGTAGAAATCGTGTTTCAAGTTGAAATACGCCTTGTAAACGAAAAATGTTTATTTCAGACTCTAATAACGCAGAAATCGTGTTTCAAGTTGAAATACGCCTTGGTACCATATCTCACCTAAAGTAAATGGTAGAATCAAACTTTAACCAAACGTAATGTTTGTACCTAGGGTAAAGTTAAAAAGTTTAAACAATTTTAAAATATCACTATATTTAGGCGAGTAAACGAAAAATGTTCTTTTCAGACTCTAAAAACGTAGAAATCGTGTTTCAAGTTGAAATACGCCTTAGGACCATATCTCACCTAAAGTAAATGGTAGAATCAAACTTTAACCAAACGTAATGTTTGTACCTAGTATAAAGTTAAAAAGTTTAAACAATTTGAAAATATCACTATATTTAGGCGAGTAAACGAAAAATATTCATTACAGACTCTAAAAACGTAGAAATCGTGTTTCAAGTTGAAATACGCCTTGTAAACGAAAAATGTTTATTTCAGACTCTAATAACGCAGAAATCGTGTTTCAAGTTGAAATACGCCTTGGTACCATATCTCACCTAAAGTAAATGGTAGAATCAAACTTTAACCAAACGTAATGTTTGTACCTAGGGTAAAGTTAAAAAGTTTAAACAATTTTAAAATATCACTATATTTAGGCGAGTAAACGAAAAATGTTCATTTCAGACTCTAAAAACGTAGAAATCGTGTTTCAAGTTGAAATACGCCTTGGGACCATATCTCACCTAAAGTAAATGGTAGAATCAAACTTTAACCAAACGTAATGTTTGTACCTAGGGTAAAGTTAAAAAGTTTAAACAATTTTAAAATATCACTATATTTAGGCGAGTAAACGAAAAATGTTCGTCTCAGACTCTAAAACCGCAGAAATCGTGTTTCAAGTTGAAATACGCCTTGGTACCATATCTCACCTAAAGTAAATGGTAGAATCAAACTTTAACCAAACTTTATGTTTGTACCTAGTATAAAGTTAAAAAGTTTAAACAATTTTAAAATATCACTATATTTAGGCGAGTAAACGAAAAATGTTAATTTCAGACTCTAAAAACGTAGAAATCGTGTTTCAAGTTGAAATACGCCTTGTAAACGAAAAATGTTTATTTCAGACTCTAATAACGTAGAAATCGTGTTTCAAGTTGAAATACGCTTTGGGACCATATCTCACCTAAAGTAAATGGTAGAATCAAACTTTAACCAAACGTAATGTTTGTACCTAGTATAAAGTTAAAAAGTTTAAACAATTTGAAAATATCACTATATTTAGGCGAGTAAACGAAAAATATTCATTACAGACTCTAAAAACGTAGAAATCGTGTTTCAAGTTGAAATACGCCTTGTAAACGAAAAATGTTTATTTCAGACTCTAATAACGCAGAAATCGTGTTTCAAGTTGAAATACGCCTTGGTACCATATCTCACCTAAAGTAAATGGTAGAATCAAACTTTAACCAAACGTAATGTTTGTACCTAGGGTAAAGTTAAAAAGTTTAAACAATTTGAAAATATCACTATATTTAGGCGAGTAAACGAAAAATGTTCGTCTCAGACTCTAAAACCGCAGAAATCGTGTATCAAGTTGAAATACGCCTTGGTACCATATCTCACCTAAAGTAAATGGTAGAATCAAACTTTAACCAAACTTTATGTTTGTACCTAGTATAAAGTTAAAAAGTTTAAACAATTTTAAAATATCACTATATTTAGGCGAGTAAACGAAAAATGTTCATTTCAGACTCTAAAAACGTAGAAATCGTGTTTCAAGTTGAAATACGCCTTGTAAACGAAAAATGTTTATTTCAGACTCTAATAACGTAGAAATCGTGTTTCAAGTTGAAATACGCCTTGGGACCATATCTCACCTAAAGTAAATGGTAGAATCAAACTTTAACCAAACGTAATGTTTGTACCTAGGGTAAAGTTAAAAAGTTTAAACAATTTTAAAATATCACTATATTTAGGCGAGTAAACGAAAAATGTTCGTCTCAGACTCTAAAACCGCAGAAATCGTGTTTCAAGTTGAAATACGCCTTGGTACCATATCTCACCTAAAGTAAATGGTAGAATCAAACTTTAACCAAACGTAATGTTTGTACCTAGTATAAAGTTAAAAAGTTTAAACAATTTTAAAATATCACTATATTTAGGCGAGTAAACGAAAAATATTCATTTCAGACTCTAAAAACGTAGAAATCGTGTTTCAAGTTGAAATACGCCTTGTAAACGAAAAATGTTTATTTCAGACTCTAATAACGTAGAAATCGTGTTTCAAGTTGAAATACGCCTTGGGACCATATCTCACCTAAAGTAAATGGTAGAATCAAACTTTAACCAAACGTAATGTTTGTACCTAGTATAAAGTTAAAAAGTTTAAACAATTTGAAAATATCACTATATTTAGGCGAGTAAACGAAAAATGTTCATTTCAGACTCTAAAAACGTAGAAATCGTGTTTCAAGTTGAAATACGCCTTGTAAACGAAAAATGTTTATTTCAGACTCTAATAACGTAGAAATCGTGTTTCAAGTTGAAATACGCCTTGGTACCATATCTCACCTAAAGTAAATGGTAGAATCAAACTTTAACCAAACGTAATGTTTGTACCTAGGGTAAAGTTAAAAAGTTTAAACAATTTGAAAATATCACTATATTTAGGCGAGTAAACGAAAAATGTTCGTCTCAGACTCTAAAACCGCAGAAATCGTGTTTCAAGTTGAAATACTCCTTGGTACCATATCTCACCTAAAGTAAATGGTAGAATCAAACTTTAACCAAACTTTATGTTTGTACCTAGTATAAAGTTAAAAAGTTTAAACAATTTTAAAATATCACTATATTTAGGCGAGTAAACGCAAAATGTTCATTTCAGACTCTAAAAACGTAGAAATCGTGTTTCAAGTTGAAATACGCCTTGTAAACGAAAAATGTTTATTTCAGACTCTAATAACGTAGAAATCGTGTTTCAAGTTGAAATACGCCTTGGGACCATATCTCACCTAAAGTAAATGGTAGAATCAAACTTTAACCAAACGTAATGTTTGTACCTAGGGTAAAGTTAAAAAGTTTAAACAATTTTAAAATATCACTATATTTAGGCGAGTAAACGAAAAATGTTCGTCTCAGACTCTAAAACCGCAGAAATCGTGTTTCAAGTTGAAATACGCCTTGGTACCATATCTCACCTAAAGTAAATGGTAGAATCAAACTTTAACCAAACGTAATGTTTGTACCTAGTATAAAGTTAAAAAGTTTAAACAATTTTAAAATATCACTATATTTAGGCGAGTAAACGAAAAATGTTCATTTCAGACTCTAAAAACGTAGAAATCGTGTTTCAAGTTGAAATACGCCTTGTAAACGAAAAATGTTTATTTCAGACTCTAATAACGTAGAAATCGTGTTTCAAGTTGAAATACGCCTTGGGACCATATCTCACATAAAGTAAATGGTAGAATCAAACTTTAACCAAACGTAATGTTTGTACCTAGTATAAAGTTAAAAAGTTTAAACAATTTTAAAATATCACTATATTTAGGCGAGTAAACGAAAAATGTTCGTCTCAGACTCTAAAACCGCAGAAATCGTGTTTCAAGTTGAAATACGCCTTGGTACCATATCTCACCTAAAGTAAATGGTAGAATCAAACTTTAACCAAACGTAATGTTTGTACCTAGTATAAAGTTAAAAAGTTTAAACAATTTTAAAATATCACTATATTTAGGCGAGTAAACGAAAAATATTCATTTCAGACTCTAAAAACGTAGAAATCGTGTTTCAAGTTGAAATACGCCTTGTAAACGAAAAATGTTTATTTCAGACTCTAATAACGTAGAAATCGTGTTTCAAGTTGAAATACGCCATGGGACCATATCTCACCTAAAGTAAATGGTAGAATCAAACTTTAACCAAACGTAATGTTTGTACCTAGTATAAAGTTAAAAAGTTTAAACAATTTGAAAATATCACTATATTTAGGCGAGTAAACGAAAAATGTTCATTTCAAGTTGAAATACGCCTTGTAAACGAAAAATGTTTATTTCAGACTCTAATAACGTAGAAATCGTGTTTCAAGTTGAAATACGCCTTGGTACCATATCTCACCTAAAGTAAATGGTAGAATCAAACTTTAACCAAACGTAATGTTTGTACCTAGGGTAAAGTTAAAAAGTTTAAACAATTTGAAAATATCACTATATTTAGGCGAGTAAACGAAAAATGTTCGTCTCAGACTCTAAAACCGCAGAAATCGTGTATCAAGTTGAAATACGCCTTGGTACCATATCTCACCTAAAGTAAATGATAGAATCAAACTTTAACCAAACTTTATGTTTGTACCTAGTATAAAGTTAAAAAGTTTAAACAATTTTAAAATATCACTATATTTAGGCGAGTAAACGAAAAATGTTCATTTCAGACTCTAAAAACGTAGAAATCGTGTTTCAAGTTGAAATACGCCTTGTAAACGAAAAATGTTTATTTCAGACTCTAATAACGTAGAAATCGTGTTTCAAGTTGAAATACGCCTTGGGACCATATCTCACCTAAAGTAAATGGTAGAATCAAACTTTAACCAAACGTAATGTTTGTACCTAGGGTAAAGTTAAAAAGTTTAAACAATTTTAAAATATCACTATATTTAGGCGAGTAAACGAAAAATGTTCGTCTCAGACTCTAAAACCGCAGAAATCGTGTTTCAAGTTGAAATACGCCTTGGTACCATATCTCACCTAAAGTAAATGGTAGAATCAAACTTTAACCAAACGTAATGTTTGTACCTAGTATAAAGTTAAAAAGTTTAAACAATTTTAAAATATCACTATATTTAGGCGAGTAAACGAAAAATATTCATTTCAGACTCTAAAAACGTAGAAATCGTGTTTCAAGTTGAAATACGCCTTGTAAACGAAAAATGTTTATTTCAGACTCTAATAACGTAGAAATCGTGTTTCAAGTTGAAATACGCCTTGGGACCATATCTCACCTAAAGTAAATGGTAGAATCAAACTTTAACCAAACGTAATGTTTGTACCTAGTATAAAGTTAAAAAGTTTAAACAATTTGAAAATATCACTATATTTAGGCGAGTAAACGAAAAATGTTCATTTCAGACTCTAAAAACGTAGAAATCGTGTTTCAAGTTGAAATACGCCTTGTAAACGAAAAATGTTTATTTCAGACTCTAATAACGTAGAAATCGTGTTTCAAGTTGAAATACGCCTTGGTACCATATCTCACCTAAAGTAAATGGTAGAATCAAACTTTAACCAAACGTAATGTTTGTACCTAGGGTAAAGTTAAAAAGTTTAAACAATTTGAAAATATCACTATATTTAGGCGAGTAAACGAAAAATGTTCGTCTCAGACTCTAAAACCGCAGAAATCGTGTTTCAAGTTGAAATACTCCTTGGTACCATATCTCACCTAAAGTAAATGGTAGAATCAAACTTTAACCAAACTTTATGTTTGTACCTAGTATAAAGTTAAAAAGTTTAAACAATTTTAAAATATCACTATATTTAGGCGAGTAAACGCAAAATGTTCATTTCAGACTCTAAAAACGTAGAAATCGTGTTTCAAGTTGAAATACGCCTTGTAAACGAAAAATGTTTATTTCAGACTCTAATAACGTAGAAATCGTGTTTCAAGTTGAAATACGCCTTGGGACCATATCTCACCTAAAGTAAATGGTAGAATCAAACTTTAACCAAACGTAATGTTTGTACCTAGGGTAAAGTTAAAAAGTTTAAACAATTTTAAAATATCACTATATTTAGGCGAGTAAACGAAAAATGTTCGTCTCAGACTCTAAAACCGCAGAAATCGTGTTTCAAGTTGAAATACGCCTTGGTACCATATCTCACCTAAAGTAAATGGTAGAATCAAACTTTAACCAAACGTAATGTTTGTACCTAGTATAAAGTTAAAAAGTTTAAACAATTTTAAAATATCACTATATTTAGGCGAGTAAACGAAAAATGTTCATTTCAGACTCTAAAAACGTAGAAATCGTGTTTCAAGTTGAAATACGCCTTGTAAACGAAAAATGTTTATTTCAGACTCTAATAACGTAGAAATCGTGTTTCAAGTTGAAATACGCCTTGGGACCATATCTCACATAAAGTAAATGGTAGAATCAAACTTTAACCAAACGTAATGTTTGTACCTAGTATAAAGTTAAAAAGTTTAAACAATTTTAAAATATCACTATATTTAGGCGAGTAAACGAAAAATGTTCGTCTCAGACTCTAAAACCGCAGAAATCGTGTTTCAAGTTGAAATACGCCTTGGTACCATATCTCACCTAAAGTAAATGGTAGAATCAAACTTTAACCAAACGTAATGTTTGTACCTAGTATAAAGTTAAAAAGTTTAAACAATTTTAAAATATCACTATATTTAGGCGAGTAAACGAAAAATATTCATTTCAGACTCTAAAAACGTAGAAATCGTGTTTCAAGTTGAAATACGCCTTGTAAACGAAAAATGTTTATTTCAGACTCTAATAACGTAGAAATCGTGTTTCAAGTTGAAATACGCCATGGGACCATATCTCACCTAAAGTAAATGGTAGAATCAAACTTTAACCAAACGTAATGTTTGTACCTAGTATAAAGTTAAAAAGTTTAAACAATTTGAAAATATCACTATATTTAGGCGAGTAAACGAAAAATGTTCATTTCAAGTTGAAATACGCCTTGTAAACGAAAAATGTTTATTTCAGACTCTAATAACGTAGAAATCGTGTTTCAAGTTGAAATACGCCTTGGTACCATATCTCACCTAAAGTAAATGGTAGAATCAAACTTTAACCAAACGTAATGTTTGTACCTAGGGTAAAGTTAAAAAGTTTAAACAATTTGAAAATATCACTATATTTAGGCGAGTAAACGAAAAATGTTCGTCTCAGACTCTAAAACCGCAGAAATCGTGTATCAAGTTGAAATACGCCTTGGTACCATATCTCACCTAAAGTAAATGATAGAATCAAACTTTAACCAAACTTTATGTTTGTACCTAGTATAAAGTTAAAAAGTTTAAACAATTTTAAAATATCACTATATTTAGGCGAGTAAACGAAAAATGTTCATTTCAGACTCTAAAAACGTAGAAATCGTGTTTCAAGTTGAAATACGCCTTGTAAACGAAAAATGTTTATTTCAGACTCTAATAACGTAGAAATCGTGTTTCAAGTTGAAATACGCCTTGGGACCATATCTCACCTAAAGTAAATGGTAGAATCAAACTTTAACCAAACGTAATGTTTGTACCTAGGGTAAAGTTAAAAAGTTTAAACAATTTTAAAATATCACTATATTTAGGCGAGTAAACGAAAAATGTTCGTCTCAGACTCTAAAACCGCAGAAATCGTGTTTCAAGTTGAAATACGCCTTGGTACCATATCTCACCTAAAGTAAATGGTAGAATCAAACTTTAACCAAACGTAATGTTTGTACCTAGTATAAAGTTAAAAAGTTTAAACAATTTTAAAATATCACTATATTTAGGCGAGTAAACGAAAAATATTCATTTCAGACTCTAAAAACGTAGATATCGTGTTTCAAGTTGAAATACGCCTTGTAAACGAAAAATGTTTATTTCAGACTCTAATAACGTAGAAATCGTGTTTCAAGTTGAAATACGCCTTGGGACCATATCTCACCTAAAGTAAATGGTAGAATCAAACTTTAACCAAACGTAATGTTTGTACCTAGTATAAAGTTAAAAAGTTTAAACAATTTGAAAATATCACTATATTTAGGCGAGTAAACGAAAAATGTTCATTTCAGACTCTAAAAACGTAGAAATCGTGTTTCAAGTTGAAATACGCCTTGTAAACGAAAAATGTTTATTTCAGACTCTAATAACGTAGAAATCGTGTTTCAAGTTGAAATACGCCTTGGTACCATATCTCACCTAAAGTAAATGGTAGAATCAAACTTTAACCAAACGTAATGTTTGTACCTAGGGTAAAGTTAAAAAGTTTAAACAATTTGAAAATATCACTATATTTAGGCGAGTAAACGAAAAATGTTCGTCTCAGACTCTAAAACCGCAGAAATCGTGTTTCAAGTTGAAATACGCCTTGGTACCATATCTCACCTAAAGTAAATGGTAGAATCAAACTTTAACCAAACTTTATGTTTGTACCTAGTATAAAGTTAAAAAGTTTAAACAATTTTAAAATATCACTATATTTAGGCGAGTAAACGCAAAATGTTCATTTCAGACTCTAAAAACGTAGAAATCGTGTTTCAAGTTGAAATACGCCTTGTAAACGAAAAATGTTTATTTCAGACTCTAATAACGTAGAAATCGTGTTTCAAGTTGAAATACGCCTTGGGACCATATCTCACCTAAAGTAAATGGTAGAATCAAACTTTAACCAAACGTAATGTTTGTACCTAGTATAAAGTTAAAAAGTTTAAACAATTTGAAAATATCACTATATTTAGGCGAGTAAACGAAAAATGTTCATTTCAAGTTGAAATACGCCTTGTAAACGAAAAATGTTTATTTCAGACTCTAATAACGTAGAAATCGTGTTTCAAGTTGAAATACGCCTTGGTACCATATCTCACCTAAAGTAAATGGTAGAATCAAACTTTAACCAAACGTAATGTTTGTACCTAGGGTAAAGTTAAAAAGTTTAAACAATTTGAAAATATCACTATATTTAGGCGAGTAAACGAAAAATGTTCGTCTCAGACTCTAAAACCGCAGAAATCGTGTTTCAAGTTGAAATACGCCTTGGTACCATATCTCACCTAAAGTAAATGGTAGAATCAAACTTTAACCAAACTTTATGTTTGTACCTAGTATAAAGTTAAAAAGTTTAAACAAATTTAAAATATCACTATATTTAGGCGAGTAAACGCAAAATGTTCATTTCAGACTCTAAAAACGTAGAAATCGTGTTTCAAGTTGAAATACGCCTTGTAAACGAAAAATGTTTATTTCAGACTCTAATAACGTAGAAATCGTGTTTCAAGTTGAAATACGCCTTGGTACCATATCTCACCTAAAGTAAATGGTAGAATCAAACTTTAACCAAACGTAATGTTTGTACCTAGTATAAAGTTAAAAAGTTTAAACAATTTTAAAATATCACTATATTTAGGCGAGTAAACGAAAAATATTCATTTCAGACTCTAAAAACGTAGAAATCGTGTTTCAAGTTGAAATACGCCTTGTAAACGAAAAATGTTTATTTCAGACTCTAATAACGTAGAAATCGTGTTTCAAGTTGAAATACGCCTTGGGACCATATCTCACCTAAAGTAAATGGTAGAATCAAACTTTAACCAAACGTAATGTTTGTACCTAGTATAAAGTTAAAAAGTTTAAACAATTTGAAAATATCACTATATTTAGGCGAGTAAACGAAAAATGTTCATTTCAGACTCTAAAAACGTAGAAATCGTGTTTCAAGTTGAAATACGCCTTGGGACCATATCTCACCTAAAGTAAATGGTAGAATCAAACTTTAACCAAACGTAATGTTTGTACCTAGTATAAAGTTAAAAAGTTTAAACAATTTGAAAATATCACTATATTTAGGCGAGTAAACGAAAAATGTTCATTTCAAGTTGAAATACGCCTTGTAAACGAAAAATGTTTATTTCAGACTCTAATAACGTAGAAATCGTGTTTCAAGTTGAAATACGCCTTGTAAACGAAAAATGTTTATTTCAGACTCTAATAACGTAGAAATCGTGTTTCAAGTTGAAATACGCCTTGGTACCATATCTCACCTAAAGTAAATGGTAGAATCAAACTTTAACCAAACGTAATGTTTGTACCTAGGGTAAAGTTAAAAAGTTTAAACAATTTGAAAATATCACTATATTTAGGCGAGTAAACGAAAAATGTTCGTCTCAGACTCTAAAACCGCAGAAATCGTGTTTCAAGTTGAAATACGCCTTGGTACCATATCTCACCTAAAGTAAATGGTAGAATCAAACTTTAACCAAACTTTATGTTTGTACCTAGTATAAAGTTAAAAAGTTTAAACAATTTTAAAATATCACTATATTTAGACGAGTAAACGCAAAATGTTCATTTCAGACTCTAAAAACGTAGAAATCGTGTTTCAAGTTGAAATACGCCTTGTAAACGAAAAATGTTTATTTCAGACTCTAATAACGTAGAAATCGTGTTTCAAGTTGAAATACGCCTTGGGACCATATCTCACCTAAAGTAAATGGTAGAATCAAACTTTAACCAAACGTAATGTTTGTACCTAGGGTAAAGTTAAAAAGTTTAAACAATTTTAAAATATCACTATATTTAGGCGAGTAAACGAAAAATGTTCGTCTCAGACTCTAAAACCGCAGAAATCGTGTTTCAAGTTGAAATACGCCTTGGTACCATATCTCACCTAAAGTAAATGGTAGAATCAAACTTTAACCAAACGTAATGTTTGTACCTAGTATAAAGTTAAAAAGTTTAAACAATTTTAAAATATCACTATATTTAGGCGAGTAAACGAAAAATATTCATTTCAGACTCTAAAAACGTAGAAATCGTGTTTCAAGTTGAAATACGCCTTGTAAACGAAAAATGTTTATTTCAGACTCTAATAACGTAGAAATCGTGTTTCAAGTTGAAATACGCCTTGGGACCATATCTCACCTAAAGTAAATGGTAGAATCAAACTTTAACCAAACGTAATGTTTGTACCTAGTATAAAGTTAAAAAGTTTAAACAATTTGAAAATATCACTATATTTAGGCGAGTAAACGAAAAATGTTCATTTCAGACTCTAAAAACGTAGAAATCGTGTTTCAAGTTGAAATACGCCTTGTAAACGAAAAATGTTTATTTCAGACTCTAATAACGTAGAAATCGTGTTTCAAGTTGAAATACGCCTTGGTACCATATCTCACCTAAAGTAAATGGTAGAATCAAACTTTAACCAAACGTAATGTTTGTACCTAGGGTAAAGTTAAAAAGTTTAAACAATTTGAAAATATCACTATATTTAGGCGAGTAAACGAAAAATGTTCGTCTCAGACTCTAAAACCGTGTTTCAAGTTGAAATACGCCTTGGTACCATATCTCACCTAAAGTAAATGGTAGAATCAAACTTTAACCAAACTTTATGTTTGTACCTAGTATAAAGTTAAAAAGTTTAAACAATTTTAAAATATCACTATATTTAGGCGAGTAAACGCAAAATGTTCATTTCAGACTCTAAAAACGTAGAAATCGTGTTTCAAGTTGAAATACGCCTTGTAAACGAAAAATGTTTATTTCAGACTCTAATAACGTAGAAATCGTGTTTCAAGTTGAAATACGCCTTGGGACCATATCTCACCTAAAGTAAATGGTAGAATCAAACTTTAACCAAACGTAATGTTTGTACCTAGGGTAAAGTTAAAAAGTTTAAACAATTTTAAAATATCACTATATTTAATCGAGTAAACGAAAAATGTTCGTCTCAGACTCTAAAACCGCAGAAATCGTGTTTCAAGTTGAAATACGCCTTGGTACCATATCTCACCTAAAGTAAATGGTAGAATCAAACTTTAACCAAACGTTATGTTTGTACCTAGTATAAAGTTAAAAAGTTTAAACAATTTGAAAATATCACTATATTTAGGCGAGTAAACGAAAAATATTCATTACAGACTCTAAAAACGTAGAAATCGTGTTTCAAGTTGAAATACGCCTTGTAAACGAAAAATGTTTATTTCAGACTCTAATAACGCAGAAATCGTGTTTCAAGTTGAAATACGCCTTGGTACCATATCTCACCTAAAGTAAATGGTAGAATCAAACTTTAACCAAACGTAATGTTTGTACCTAGGGTAAAGTTAAAAAGTTTAAACAATTTTAAAATATCACTATATTTAGGCGAGTAAACGAAAAATGTTAATTTCAGACTCTAAAAACGTAGAAATCGTGTTTCAAGTTGAAATACGCCTTGTAAACGAAAAATGTTTATTTCAGACTCTAATAACGTAGAAATCGTGTTTCAAGTTGAAATACGCCTTGGGACCATATCTCACCTAAAGTAAATGGTAGAATCAAACTTTAACCAAACGTAATGTTTGTACCTAGTATAAAGTTAAAAAGTTTAAACAATTTGAAAATATCACTATATTTAGGCGAGTAAACGAAAAATATTCATTACAGACTCTAAAAACGTAGAAATCGTGTTTCAAGTTGAAATACGCCTTGGTACCATATCTCACCTAAAGTAAATGGTAGAATCAAACTTTAACCAAACTTTATGTTTGTACCTAGTATAAAGTTAAAAAGTTTAAACAATTTTAAAATATCACTATATTTAGGCGAGTAAACGAAAAATGTTCATTTCAGACTCTAAAAACGTAGAAATCGTGTTTCAAGTTGAAATACGCCTTGTAAACGAAAAATGTTTATTTCAGACTCTAATAACGTAGAAATCGTGTTTCAAGTTGAAATACGCCTTGGTACCATATCTCACCTAAAGTAAATGGTAGAATCGAACTTTAACCAAACGTAATGTTTGTACCTAGTATAAAGTTAAAAAGTTTAAACAATTTTAAAATATCACTATATTTAGGCGAGTAAACGAAAAATATTCATTTCAGACTCTAAAAACGTAGAAATCGTGTTTCAAGTTGAAATACGCCTTGTAAACGAAAAATGTTTATTTCAGACTCTAATAACGTAGAAATCGTGTTTCAAGTTGAAATACGCCTTGGGACCATATCTCACCTAAAGTAAATGGTAGAATCAAACTTTAACCAAACGTAATGTTTGTACCTAGTATAAAGTTAAAAAGTTTAAACAATTTGAAAATATCACTATATTTAGGCGAGTAAACGAAAAATATTCATTACAGACTCTAAAAACGTAGAAATCGTGTTTCAAGTTGAAATACGCCTTGTAAACGAAAAATGTTTATTTCAGACTCTAATAACGCAGAAATCGTGTTTCAAGTTGAAATACGCCTTGGTACCATATCTCACCTAAAGTAAATGGTAGAATCAAACTTTAACCAAACGTAATGTTTGTACCTAGGGTAAAGTTAAAAAGTTTAAACAATTTTAAAATATCACTATATTTAGGCGAGTAAACGAAAAATGTTAATTTCAGACTCTAAAAACGTAGAAATCGTGTTTCAAGTTGAAATACGCCTTGTAAACGAAAAATGTTTATTTCAGACTCTAATAACGTAGAAATCGTGTTTCAAGTTGAAATACGCCTTGGTACCATATCTCACCTAAAGTAAATGGTAGAATCAAACTTTAACCAAACGTAATGTTTGTACCTAGGGTAAAGTTAAAAAGTTTAAACAATTTGAAAATATCACTATATTTAGGCGAGTAAACGAAAAATGTTCGTCTCAGACTCTAAAACCGCAGAAATCGTGTTTCAAGTTGAAATACGCCTTGGTACCATATCTCACCTAAAGTAAATGGTAGAATCAAACTTTAACCAAACTTTATGTTTGTACCTAGTATAAAGTTAAAAAGTTTAAACAATTTTAAAATATCTCTATATTTAGGCGAGTAAACGCAAAATGTTCATTTCAGACTCTAAAAACGTAGAAATCGTGTTTCAAGTTGAAATACGCCTTGTAAACGAAAAATGTTTATTTCAGACTCTAATAACGTAGAAATCGTGTTTCAAGTTGAAATACGCCTTGGGACCATATCTCACCTAAAGTAAATGGTAGAATCAAACTTTAACCAAACGTAATGTTTGTACCTAGTATAAAGTTAAAAAGTTTAAACAATTTGAAAATATCACTATATTTAGGCGAGTAAACGAAAAATATTCATTACAGACTCTAAAAACGTAGAAATCGTGTTTCAAGTTGAAATACGCCTTGTAAACGAAAAATGTTTATTTCAGACTCTAATAACGCAGAAATCGTGTTTCAAGTTGAAATACGCCTTGGTACCATATCTCACCTAAAGTAAATGGTAGAATCAAACTTTAACCAAACGTAATGTTTGTACCTAGGGTAAAGTTAAAAAGTTTAAACAATTTTAAAATATCACTATATTTAGGCGAGTAAACGAAAAATGTTCATTTCAGACTCTAAAAACGTAGAAATCGTGTTTCAAGTTGAAATACGCCTTGTAAACGAAAAATGTTTATTTCAGACTCTAATAACGTAGAAATCGTGTTTCAAGTTGAAATACGCCTTGGGACCATATCTCACCTAAAGTAAATGGTAGAATCAAACTTTAACCAAACGTAATGTTTGTACCTAGTATAAAGTTAAAAAGTTTAAACAATTTGAAAATATCACTATATTTAGGCGAGTAAACGAAAAATATTCATTACAGACTCTAAAAACGTAGAAATCGTGTTTCAAGTTGAAATACGCCTTGTAAACGAAAAATGTTTATTTCAGACTCTAATAACGCAGAAATCGTGTTTCAAGTTGAAATACGCCTTGGTACCATATCTCACCTAAAGTAAATGGTAGAATCAAACTTTAACCAAACGTAATGTTTGTACCTAGGGTAAAGTTAAAAAGTTTAAACAATTTTAAAATATCACTATATTTAGGCGAGTAAACGAAAAATGTACATTTCAGACTCTAAAAACGTAGAAATCGTGTTTCAAGTTGAAATACGCCTTGGGACCATATCTCACCTAAAGTAAATGGTAGAATCAAACTTTAACCAAACGTAATGTTTGTACCTAGGGTAAAGTTAAAAAGTTTAAACAATTTGAAAATATCACTATATTTAGGCGAGTAAACGAAAAATGTTCGTCTCAGACTCTAAAACCGCAGAAATCGTGTTTCAAGTTGAAATACGCCTTGGTACCATATCTCACCTAAAGTAAATGGTAGAATCAAACTTTAACCAAACTTTATGTTTGTACCTAGTATAAAGTTAAAAAGTTTAAACAATTTTAAAATATCTCTATATTTAGGCGAGTAAACGCAAAATGTTCATTTCAGACTCTAAAAACGTAGAAATCGTGTTTCAAGTTGAAATACGCCTTGTAAACGAAAAATGTTTATTTCAGACTCTAATAACGTAGAAATCGTGTTTCAAGTTGAAATACGCCTTGGGACCATATCTCACCTAAAGTAAATGGTAGAATCAAACTTTAACCAAACGTAATGTTTGTACCTAGTATAAAGTTAAAAAGTTTAAACAATTTGAAAATATCACTATATTTAGGCGAGTAAACGAAAAATATTCATTACAGACTCTAAAAACGTAGAAATCGTGTTTCAAGTTGAAATACGCCTTGTAAACGAAAAATGTTTATTTCAGACTCTAATAACGCAGAAATCGTGTTTCAAGTTGAAATACGCCTTGGTACCATATCTCACCTAAAGTAAATGGTAGAATCAAACTTTAACCAAACGTAATGTTTGTACCTAGGGTAAAGTTAAAAAGTTTAAACAATTTTAAAATATCACTATATTTAGGCGAGTAAACGAAAAATGTTCATTTCAGACTCTAAAAACGTAGAAATCGTGTTTCAAGTTGAAATACGCCTTGTAAACGAAAAATGTTTATTTCAGACTCTAATAACGTAGAAATCGTGTTTCAAGTTGAAATACGCCTTGGGACCATATCTCACCTAAAGTAAATGGTAGAATCAAACTTTAACCAAACGTAATGTTTGTACCTAGTATAAAGTTAAAAAGTTTAAACAATTTGAAAATATCACTATATTTAGGCGAGTAAACGAAAAATATTCATTACAGACTCTAAAAACGTAGAAATCGTGTTTCAAGTTGAAATACGCCTTGTAAACGAAAAATGTTTATTTCAGACTCTAATAACGCAGAAATCGTGTTTCAAGTTGAAATACGCCTTGGTACCATATCTCACCTAAAGTAAATGGTAGAATCAAACTTTAACCAAACGTAATGTTTGTACCTAGGGTAAAGTTAAAAAGTTTAAACAATTTTAAAATATCACTATATTTAGGCGAGTAAACGAAAAATGTACATTTCAGACTCTAAAAACGTAGAAATCGTGTTTCAAGTTGAAATACGCCTTGGGACCATATCTCACCTAAAGTAAATGGTAGAATCAAACTTTAACCAAACGTAATGTTTGTACCTAGGGTAAAGTTAAAAAGTTTAAACAATTTTAAAATATCACTATATTTAGGCGAGTAAACGAAAAATGTTCGTCTCAGACTATAAAACCGCAGAAATCGTGTTTCAAGTTGAAATACGCCTTGGTACCATATCTCACCTAAAGTAAATGGTAGAATCAAACTTTAACCAAACTTTATGTTTGTACCTAGTATAAAGTTAAAAAGTTTAAACAATTTTAAAATATCACTATATTTAGGCGAGTAAACGAAAAATGTTAATTTCAGACTCTAAAAACGTAGAAATCGTGTTTCAAGTTGAAATACGCCTTGTAAACGAAAAATGTTTATTTCAGACTCTAATAACGTAGAAATCGTGTTTCAAGTTGAAATACGCCTTGGGACCATATCTCACCTAAAGTAAATGGTAGAATCAAACTTTAACCAAACGTAATGTTTGTACCTAGTATAAAGTTAAAAAGTTTAAACAATTTGAAAATATCACTATATTTAGGCGAGTAAACGAAAAATATTCATTACAGACTCTAAAAACGTAGAAATCGTGTTTCAAGTTGAAATACGCCTTGTAAACGAAAAATGTTTATTTCAGACTCTAATACCGCAGAAATCGTGTTTCAAGTTGAAATACGCCTTGGTACCATATCTCACCTAAAGTAAATGGTAGAATCAAACTTTAACCAAACGTAATGTTTGTACCTAGGGTAAAGTTAAAAAGTTTAAACAATTTGAAAATATCACTATATTTAGGCGAGTAAACGAAAAATGTTCGTCTCAGACTCTAAAACCGCAGAAATCGTGTATCAAGTTGAAATACGCCTTGGTACCATATCTCACCTAAAGTAAATGGTAGAATCAAACTTTAACCAAACTTTATGTTTGTACCTAGTATAAAGTTAAAAAGTTTAAACAATTTTAAAATATCACTATATTTAGGCGAGTAAACGAAAAATGTTCATTTCAGACTCTAAAAACGTAGAAATCGTGTTTCAAGTTGAAATACGCCTTGTAAACGAAAAATGTTTATTTCAGACTCTAATAACGTAGAAATCGTGTTTCAAGTTGAAATACGCCTTGGGACCATATCTCACCTAAAGTAAATGGTAGAATCAAACTTTAACCAAACGTAATGTTTGTACCTAGGGTAAAGTTAAAAAGTTTAAACAATTTTAAAATATCACTATATTTAGGCGAGTAAACGAAAAATATTCATTTCAGACTCTAAAAACGTAGAAATCGTGTTTCAAGTTGAAATACGCCTTGTAAACGAAAAATGTTTATTTCAGACTCTAATAACGTAGAAATCGTGTTTCAAGTTGAAATACGCCTTGTAAACGAAAAATGTTTATTTCAGACTCTAATAACGTAGAAATCGTGTTTCAAGTTGAAATACGCCTTGGTACCATATCTCACCTAAAGTAAATGGTAGAATCAAACTTTAACCAAACGTAATGTTTGTACCTAGGGTAAAGTTAAAAAGTTTAAACAATTTGAAAATATCACTATATTTAGGCGAGTAAACGAAAAATGTTCGTCTCAGACTCTAAAACCGCAGAAATCGTGTTTCAAGTTGAAATACGCCTTGGTACCATATCTCACCTAAAGTAAATGGTAGAATCAAACTTTAACCAAACTTTATGTTTGTACCTAGTATAAAGTTAAAAAGTTTAAACAATTTTAAAATATCACTATATTTAGGCGAGTAAACGCAAAATGTTCATTTCAGACTCTAAAAACGTAGAAATCGTGTTTCAAGTTGAAATACGCCTTGTAAACGAAAAATGTTTATTTCAGACTCTAATAACGTAGAAATCGTGTTTCAAGTTGAAATACGCCTTGGGACCATATCTCACCTAAAGTAAATGGTAGAATCAAACTTTAACCAAACGTAATGTTTGTACCTAGGGTAAAGTTAAAAAGTTTAAACAATTTTAAAATATCACTATATTTAGGCGAGTAAACGAAAAATGTTCGTCTCAGACTCTAAAACCGCAGAAATCGTGTTTCAAGTTGAAATACGCCTTGGTACCATATCTCACCTAAAGTAAATGGTAGAATCAAACTTTAACCAAACGTAATGTTTGTACCTAGTATAAAGTTAAAAAGTTTAAACAATTTTAAAATATCACTATATTTAGGCGAGTAAACGAAAAATATTCATTTCAGACTCTAAAAACGTAGAAATCGTGTTTCAAGTTGAAATACGCCTTGTAAACGAAAAATGTTTATTTCAGACTCTAATAACGTAGAAATCGTGTTTCAAGTTGAAATACGCCTTGGGACCATATCTCACCTAAAGTAAATGGTAGAATCAAACTTTAACCAAACGTAATGTTTGTACCTAGTATAAAGTTAAAAAGTTTAAACAATTTGAAAATATCACTATATTTAGGCGAG